>JACXGM010004794.1:0-36865 GCA_016801145.1 Umbra pygmaea
TGTGTGTGTGTGTGTGTTTGTGTGGGTGTGTGTGTGTGTGTGTGTGTGTGTGTGTGTGTGTGTGTGTGTGTGTGTGTGTGTGTGTGTGTGTGTGTGTGTGCGTGCGTGCGTGCGTGCGTGCGTGCTTGTGTGTGTGGCATAAGTTGTCAGGGGACAGAGCAGATGTCCTGATGCTAATAAGGCTGTGGTGTGTTTCAAGCCCATTTTCCGTCTTCCTTCTCTCTTTCGTCTTACCAGCCAGAGACTCAGAGCACAGAACCTGAGTGACATTCTGACAGTTACTAATGACAAAGAGAGAGAGGGCAGGGAGGTAACATCAGACCCAATGCAATGCGTGACGTTCGTCAAGGTTCCCAACAACGTTAGGACCTGCCTTCAGTACTGGCCTCCGGGGGGCAGTGGTGAGCACAAGTGCTGTCCAGAAGCCTTGCTGCTTGCGGGTGTGTTGTGGACAGTGATGATAGAGGAATGTAAACCCTGAGGTACAGCTAAGCTTATCACAGGTTCAATCACAGCCGTAGGCATTCCTGATGTTTGTCTTAAAGATGCTGTCAGTGATATTTGGCCAGTAGTTGTACAGGTGGTGCTGTTGAGCCAAAATTGTCTTCCAACAATCGTGTACAATGTCATGTATCTGCTAATTTGTGGCCTCATGCTATGAAAACCACTCACTTTCAAACTTGCAGCTGTCCCAGACTGCTTCTTTAAACCTAACAATGTTAATGCCGGCAAATAGGCACATTTATGACATAGGACAAAATTGTTGAGGAGCCTTTTTGGCTCAGCAGCAACACTTTAATAACCAGTGGCCAAAAATGTGTGACTCAATTTTAATGACAATCGTTGAAAATTGAGGTCAGACTGAGATATTGTTATGGAATAAAGGATGGAGATTGAATATGAGAGAAAATAGAGAATAATGAGAATGGGGGATTGGTGGAGAGACCATAAAGGACAGAAGTAGTTTCATCATGAAAAATGTCTTTGAAAGCATTCACCATTGTAATGTGTTATGGAGTGTGGATGTAACACAGGTTGGGTTCAGTCAATGACAAGACATTCTTTTCTTCATATTGCTTTTCCTAGTTGCCTAAATTAGTTCAAGTTATAACGCAATGTAATGGCTACAATGGAGCTATGGGTTACAATTCAGGCTGGTGGTAAATCATCAGAAATATTAATCAAGATAAAGAAGAATTTAGCCTACATTGACATTACAATCAACTAAGTGGCATTGACCATGAGCTCACACACGTCATGGTGGTAAACATATAGAAATACTTACTCTTTCATTCCTTTTTATGTAATTTAGCAGACACTATTGCCCAGAGTGGCAAGGTGACAATAATGAATGCATACATATTTTTATTCTTTGTCATACAGACCCCCCTATATATCGAACCCATATCTGTTAATGGCTTTAGACCTTTTCAAATCAAACTACTTTAGAATGGTTTGAGAAAAAGTTTATCCTACATACACATTTGAAAGGATTATTAGGGACACCATACTAATATTGTGTTTGACGCCCTTTCGCCTTCAGAACTGAATTCATTCTAGGTGGCATTGATTCAACAAGGTGCTGAAAGCATTCTTTAGAAATGTTGGCCCATATTGATAGGATAGCATCTTGCAGTTGATGGAGATTTGTAGGATGCACATCCAGGGCACGACGCTCTCGTTCCACCACATCCCAAAGATGCTCTATTGGGTTGAGATCTGGTGACTGTGGGGGCCATTTTAGTACAGTGAACTCATTGTCATGTTCAAGAAACCAATTTGAAATGATTCGAGCTTTGTGACATGGTGCATTATCCTGCTGGAAGTAGCCGACAGAGGATGGGTACATGGTGGCCATAAAGGGATGGACATGGTCAGAAACAATGCTCAGGTAGGCCGTGGCATTTAAACGATGCCCAATTGGCACTAAGGAGCCTAAAGTGTGCCAAGAAAACATCCCCCAAACTATTACACCACCACCACCAGCCTGCACAGTGGTAACAAGACATGATGGATCCATGTTCTCATTCTGTTTACGCCAAATTCTGACTCTACCATCTGAATGTCTCAACAGAAATCAAGACTCATCAGACCAGGCAACATTTTACAGTCTTCAACTGTCCAATGTTGGTGTGCTCTTGCAAATTGTAGCCTCTTTTTTCTATTTGTAGTGGAGATGAGTGGTACCCGGTGGGGTCTTGCTGTTGTAGCCCATCCGCCTCAAGGTTGTGCGTGTTGTGGTTTCACAAATGCTTTGCTGCATACCTCGGTTGTAACAAGTGATTATTTCAGTCAAAGTTGCTCTTCTATCAGCTTGAAGCAGTCGGCCCATTCTCCTCTGACCTCTAGCATCAACAAGGCATTTTCGCCCACAGGACTGCCGCATACTGGATGTTTTTCCCTTTTCACACCATTCTTTGTAAACCCTAGATATGGTTGTGCGTGAAAATCCTAGTAACTTAGCAGATTGTGAAATACTCAGACCGGCCCGTCTGGCACCAACGACCATGCCACGCTCAAAATTGCTTAAATCACCTTTCTTTCCCATTCTGACATTCAGTTTAGAGTTCAGGAGATTGTCTTGACCAGGACCACACCCCTAAATGCATTGAAACAACTGGTTGAGAAGATAATTGCATTAAAGAGAAATTGAACGGGTGTTCCTAATAATCCTTTAGGTGAGTGTATGTAGACATTTAATTGTTTAACATGTTACTCATATGGCTTGCTGTGGCATATCAGCTGTAATATATAATTTATTTACAGTACAGTTGTGTCCTGGGACTCCATTCTGTTTAGAGTAGTTAAAGACCCAAATACAACTGCTCTGGACTGCCGTGTAAGCTTGATGCCATAGTGCCTATTATAACCCCCCCATTCTGGTGGGAGGGGTTTCCCCTTATCCTCATGGTTTATTGGGTTATCTAAACCGTCAGGAGGTTGAGGCTATGTCTGATCAGTGGGTCAGGCTGAATCAGTAGATCACCATAACAATAAATCCTAGTAGCAGGACCACAGTTATGTCATTTGTAAACTGTGCACCCCGCTTACAGTACTTTTCTCAGTCGTGTACTTGAGTCTCTTACAGTGGTTGGCTCTCCCTGCAGCTCGCCCATTTATTATGTGGTTTCCTGAATACAATAATACAAAATTTAAATTTAGCAGAATGGAATCAAATCATTGGACTTGTTGAAAATCTTATGGTATAGGAGTGTGTGACAATTGAATGTGTGACAATAATACACCAATTAATTAAAATAACATGTATGTCTTTTTCTAAGAATGAAAAATAATGTGACACAGTTTCACAATCATCAGATGCAAGAAGACTACCAACAAAATCCCATCTGGTCCATGATGACTGGCAGCAGAATCCATTTATTTAATCACAAACTACTGTTGAAACTTTTAAAATCTCTCCTAAAGCTGGGTCTTTTGCCGGCTTTTCATGACCTATTGTTGGCAGAAATCCATGGGGATGTTGACTGAAGTCTAGGGAGGAGTTGTGGAGAGCAGCGATCCTGGCCACATCCTTCCGCTTGGCCGCTTGGCTTCCTTCCCGCGATGCACACACGACGTCCTGTGACAGCTCCTCTGCATATTTTGTCACATATTTGTTGATCCAGGGGAAGACGAAATAACGTATCTGCAACTATGTTTATCTTCCCAAGCCTGTACTTGATGTTGAACCGGAAATCAGACAAGTCTCCAACCCAGCTTTGCAGTGCTTCTGATGTAGGTCAGAGGGCTGTTATCTGTCTAAATGGTGAAGTGCGTTGCATAGAACAGGCAATTCCTAAACTATTCTCACAGTGCACATTATGAAAACAAGAAACTCAAGCTTTCCGAGGTTTAAAATGTAGATCTCATTTTCGCAGTCCCTTTAAACAAAAAGCACACATCAAGAATATCAAACACAATATACAATAAAATGGTCAATCAACATCTTTTTGAACAATGCTAATTTGGTGAACTTAAAATCATCCTGCAGAACATGTCAAGAGTTCATGGGTGCATAGTAGACAAATGTTTACCTTTTTCCAAATTTCTCCAGTAAATGTTTATGGAAAGACAATAGGAAGTTTCTGTAGGACTGCTTTATAGATATTAAACACTCACCAGTGTCTGGCCCTTCTTCAAGAAAATGAATCCCATCTGACAAGTGTATAAAAGACAATGATGCGTACAAAAGCTTGCATCAGTAATAAAACACAATGCTGGGTGATTTATAGAGTCCAAACTTTTCAAGACAGAATTGAAGCATGCATGTAATGTATCAGGGATGCACCGATCCAATACTGGGATCGGAAATGTATCTGATACTGGCCAAAAATACGGGATCGGCATATGTAATGATCTGATATCATATCCTAATATAGTAAACACAAGTCGTTCTAATGACTGTTTGTTCAAAACGAAAAACAAAGTTAAACATTATTGTACATGTATCGTTCCTGCATTAATAATAAATAGTGGTCTACACATAGTTTTACAGGAAAGTAAGGCTGCGTACAAAACAACTATAATTTGTTTTAATTGGTGGCACAAAAAAAAGGATGTCAGGTGAACATAACCTATTTGTACATGTACAGTATTTACTCTGCCATGGTATTAGCCTATGAAATGTTTACATGTTCAGTTTCTAGGTTGATTGTTATGTAGAAAACTACCAAATGACAGTAACGGTAAAATGAAATACAGAAAAGTTCATTGAATTTATGTAAGCATATTACAATACATATTAAAGATAAATTATACACAAGCAAAACATAATTTCGTTAGAGCAAACAAAAACATATTCTGTGCTCAATAACTGTATTTGCATGTTTGCTATTATTCATATGAATGTGCAATGATAACCTGTCTCGTGCAGTTTACTCATGTGCCCTCTCAAAATCTCTTGCTCTGCGTCCAGGCAGACGCTGCTGTGCTCTGGTCATGCCTCCCTCTCTCTCTCAACCTCTGCACTCTGTGCACACTCAACTCTGAGACACACGCTCTCTGAACTTGTCTCAGCATTACAAATGTGCCACAAAATGAACCAATCTGAAAATTGAAGAAGGTCAATTATGATTAGCTGTTTATCTCCAATTAAATCTGTAGTAGAATTATTTACACAGTATCCCGGAAGCATACTGAAAAAAATAACTGACTACAGCGACACTGGATTAAAATTCATTTTGGTAAGTACTTTTTGTTATTAATTTATATACAAAACTAGTGAGGCATTTCTGTAATATAAGTTACTAATCAAAAATACCAAAAAAAATGTAATCCAGTAGTCAAACAACTCGCTGTAGTCTGCTTCAGTATACTTCCGGGATGGTTTAGATCAGGGGTGTCCAAACCCTTCCATGGAGGGCCCTAGTGTATGCTGTTTTTTGGCTTTCCCTTCAATTAGAGACAATTTAGGAACTACATGTAGACTGCCAGGTGAGGGGCGATCCTAAACAATTAGTGAGCTACTCCATCAGCCTCGTACAAGGTGAAAGTGAAAACCTGCATACACTAGGCCCTCCATGGAATGGTTCTGAGACCCCTGCTGTATATAGTTCTACTAGTGATTTAATTGGAGACAAAAGGCCAATCAGAATTGCCCTTATTCAATTCTCATATTTGTTGATTTTGGGGCATATTTGTAACGCTGTGAACAAGTTCAGCGAATGTGTGTCATAATTAGCATTCACACTAGACATTTTTAGTGGGCATCAGGGCGACAAGTCTCAATGTATTCTCTATGGCACAACATGGACCTAGGGGTTAATAACACATGGGTACAGATATACGGGTACGGATATGTTTTCATGCTAATCGAATGTGCCCCGTTTTAGTTAGAACTGATAATTACCTTATAACGCTACTTGTGAGGGCATGGATGAAGTAAAAATAAATAGCTATTTTATACCACTAACAAGGCTCAAAATAGCACCACACTTCCACGGTAGCATAATGAGGGTCCCTACATGCAAACCGAAGCATTGAGAACTTTGTAAGTGTACAGACAGTTTATTAAAAAGATAGTATCGGTCGCGTATACAGCCAGGCGCCATCTTCGGAAAACAGACTCGACCAGTCGAACCACAAAATCTGTGCTACCTGAGCTGAACTTAAGCAAATTGTGTTTGATTTTAGTTTGCATCGCCAGCTGTATCGCCAGTTGTAAGGCATTGGATGACATACATATTTTGCGTCCCTCACTTTGGAAACGTAGGCACTACTAGGGCGGTAATACATTTTTATATTTTTCTTTGCCCAGAAACTAAGTTTATCTCGTTTAAATGACTTAGTATCTCGTTCGAATAACTTAGTTTCTCATTTGAACGACGTAGTATCTCATTTGAACAACTTAGTAATTAAAAAAAGAAAAAAATTCCCAGGGACTATGTTTATCTCATTTGAACAAGATAATAAGTCATTTAAACGAGATAAACTTAGTCTCGGGGCAAACATTGTTTTTTTTTGCCTTGGCCTTTAGGGCTTCCGTAGAAATGAACACCCACCAAGTGATAAATGCGGGTAGATTCTCAGTTTGGCAAGTAAAATCTCAGAAGGCTATCCACCACACTGGTGGGTAAATGTTTGTATCAAAATAGTAATAAAATACCTGACATGATGGATTGGGGGAAATTACTCATGTTTGCAAGCAGTGTTGGGGAGTAGTCAGACTACAGAGTAACGTAAGGCATTAGTAATAAGTTATACGTTCCTTTTGAAAAAAGACAAATTCTTTTATTTATACAATATTATTTTCCCTTTCACTTTTAAGTCAATTATTTATCCCTTTTTTCATTTGTGTGTGTCGATGCCAATCTACAATTAAAAAAAAGGATACAAATAAAGGAGTTTTTTTATCGTGGCATTTACGACGAGTGTATTTGTGTCATTTACAAGTTATATTTTTGACTTTTATTCCAATTAAAATGTGCATGTTGTCACAGATAACATCCAATGTGCATTAACAGGCGATGAGAACACGTGATGGTCATTTTCACTTGCATTTTACATGTTTATGGTTTGCCATGAGATATGCACTCAGAAACGTTGTATTTGTTCTCCATTAATCTCTATTAAATACAGTAGTATTACTATGAGTCAAATAGCATTACATACTGTTGTGTAACTCATATTCATTTATTTTAACTGTATTTCTTTACCAAGGTAAAATTGGTTTTACATTCAGACATTCACACACAATTGGTTTTAAATTAAAAAAAACATTCAACAGACATAGCCTATGATTAAATTGCTCAAATTGATCATGCCAAGAGACAGTAGGTACATTCCATTTCTCTCTCAAGATACCAAATTACAATGATCCACTTATTTCATAACAACAAGTCTGCACCCAACATGATCAGACACTATATTTCACTATTGATCTATCAAAAGAAACACTAACTTGAAATATAAAATGTCTTAAACCATTATACTTCATTCAATTGTTTTCATACTCGGGAAGGATAATACAGTATTAACTAAATTACCACGTAACACACTATACATTTTTCTTTTCATAATCAATTGTTTTACTAGAACAAGTACCGGTACCTATAGTCACATCAAAATCATTGCTATAAATTATTGCAGCTTTTATTGTTGTCACGATAATTCTGTAATTTCTTTCTTATTTCACCGCTATTTAACACAAAGACCCAAATGTCTGTAAATAATTGTTTGTGCTGTGAGAAACATCCACTGATTGCTATCTTAGCTATACAATAAATTGATGGATTGCATCTCCGTCACCCGGTAGTATCATTGTAAAGTGACGATTTTGCGATGAAAACAACAGTGCTATCAATATACTAGCAAAACGCAACAAAATATTAAGTCTCTTAAGAACCTGAATAAAGTCACATTGCTTTTGGTGCTTGATCCAGGGAGTGTAGTGCCCAAAATCATTGCATTATCCATAAAAGTGTAACAGATGTCTATAGGCTCTAATGTGACTATCTATGCGAGTTTTCTTATTGTCATGTTGATTTGTGGCATAATGCAAGGAGTGAAAATATATTGGTGAATTGGTGAAAAGTAGCAATCTAGAAATTAGAATTAGAAAAACTTTATTGTCTATCACTGATGATAGAAATTTTTTCTTTGGTTTAAAAGCTCTTATTCAATCCAGTAAACAACACATACAATTCAAAAACACTCTTCAACAATCAACATAAATATACCTTCCATTTTAAACCAGTCAACTTAATGGAAACTACAATTTTGCACAATTCTATAACCCACACACACTCACTTGACCTTGTACACATGTATTGTATACATTTTGATACCGCTTAGAAAATCATAAAAATGTAAAAGAGTGGAAATTAGTGGAGCATCAATAATTAAAAGAAGATTTCACAATTGGGTTTACCGGAGCTTATAAACACAAGGCATGAAGGGGTAAAATGTATAGACAATATACCATGGCTAAGAGCTGTTCCTTTAATATTATATTAAGACCTAGCATATTTTTTACAATTTTGCACTGAATCTAAATTGTAGCGTTAGTTTCAGTCCTTTTAATCTCCTCAATATCTACTTCTATTTCGCCTGCTGAGTAAAAATGATATGGTGTGTTAAAGCTAGGACACTGCATGCTGTGTGGTCGGTCTGAGGGAGGAAATGGAGATGGGAAAAGAATGGGACAGAAAAGAAAGTAGCACCAAAGGACACAGAGAACTCCCAGAGGCTCCTAAGATTCTCTGCCCGTGAACAAAGCTTCTACGCCAACACAATCTTGTGCACATGCACAAGCTGTAAGCCCTAATCCCGAAGTCCAGTGAGAGACTGCTTAGTGAAGACAAAAAACTAAAAGTAATAAACTAACAATCACCCACGGCAGATGGCAACACATCGCATATGCTCAATCACCTGCTAGTTCAAACTAACACTGTGTTCAGTTTGTGGTGGTAATAAATGTGAATCACCTTATGAAGCACTAAACTGGCTGCTGTAAAAAAACACCAATAACACATCCTTCTGTTTTAATCTTCTCTGGCTTTCTCTCAGTTTGTCACGGTCATTTAGTATCATCTCGATTTCTCTGCATCTTTTTCCCAGTTCCCTGTCTACATATCCATCACACCCCATGTCGTTCTGTTCTTCTCCCTACCACACCTCTTTCACATGTCTTGCTGCCTTTCCTCTATCTAAAACCTATCTTCTTTCTGTTCCCCTGCACCATGCATGTATCACTCATTCTGACACTCTGTCTTGTATTCCTCCACAGGCTCCTCTGTTAGCATGTATATACACACACTCATGAATCTCTTGGCAGTTTGTGTTTCCTCTGTAGTAGGCACCTCACGTCCCCCTGTTGCTATTTTTAGCTTCATTCACAGCAGCAGCGGCATGAGACAGAGTTCCCGTCTCGCTGCCAACTCTTTCCTGCTTGCCTTCATCTCCTTCCCGATCTCTTCCCGACGAGCCCTCCTTCAACTACCAACTGTTGTCCAAAGATGAAGGCACGAGCCTCTCTCTTTTTTTTCTCCCACCCCTGCCGTCCCCTCCTCTATCTTTAGCCATCCGTCCATCAAACTCCCAATCTCCCTCTCCATCTGCCATAGAGAGAACACTCATGGCAGCAAAAGCAAGGAGAGAGAGGAAGCAGCGTGCTTCACGTCCAGTCCAACATCCCACTCCCAGGCTCCCTTTCTAATCTGCCCAGTCATCACCAGGCCAGCCTTCCATCTGTCTTCTTCTAGCCCTCTCTCTCACACCCCTGGCCTCTCTCGGTATATCGCTGTCTCGCTCCATCTCTCCGTATCCCATTGCACCAATCCAGGTGTTGCCGCCGAACTAGAATGACCCAGGCCGGCCCTGGCTAACCTGGAGAGACACAACAAATGAGCCACTGTTTTTCCACAGAGCAGCATCTGTAGTCCGTAATAAAATTAACAATATAATTAACAGGACATTATCTGATATACTGTATGTGCAGGGGCCTACATAACAATTTAGGAAACAATGTGTGGCTGATAGAGTGTTTAGAAGATAGGAACTGGACACACAGTGTAGCATTCACTGGCTTTATTCTGATGCCTGATATTATTATCTTTCCGGACACTTCCGCCTAAATATTCAGGTCTGGTGGAGCTTTGTCTGATAGAATACCTCCTGAACTCAGCAGAGCAAGAACTGGACTGAGAGACTATCTATTTAAGGTGCTAAAGAGATCTATGGACACTAGATCATACAAGACAAGACATACTGTAAAAAGCACAGTGTAATTGGTGCACATGAAGTAGATATTCATCAATTCTGTCATGATTTATTTATTGAAATGTGTATGATATGGTTATTATTATTATTATTATTATTATTAAGTTTGACACATTTGTCTTTTTTGCTACATTACATGTTTTTTGACATTTCCTTTATTTGGATTCACTGACAGAAGGGGGACCAACAAACAAACCAAAACCAAACAGTACAAAACAAATCAACTGTACGTTGATCCCATTGCCTTCCTAAAAATGTATATTACCAGCACTCTGGTTCAAGGCTCGGAGGCTATCTGGAACAATTTGTTCACCACCACTTTAATCAAATGAAACCTCATGTTTGCAAATCTAAAAACATATCCACCAACACAATCTACAATCAGTCTTTACTTCCTCCGTGCTCCAGGAGACAATCCTTAGTCCTTGGCCTGGAGCAAAAACAGTTCTGAGCCCGCTTTCATCACCTGACACCTGCAGTGACACTGCATCTTAGGAACAGATGATCCACCTGGTTTATTAGCAATTGGAAGAGGTCTGAACAACCAGGCCCTCAGGATGGAGATGCACACACTTAGAGAGAGGCTGTCCACTAAAGGAAACCATAAATTACTAGATATGAATTAAATGAGGAGCTGTTACAAATACAATACCGTAATCCAATCTACAAAGAGACTCATAAAAATCCAAGACTTAACCAACATCGGAATCAGGACCAACCAAACGAACAAATTACTGAACAAAAACACTAACTTAACCCCATCCACCCCCATCTCACAACCTATAATTACCCCTTAACTTCTGCAGTCCTCTACAGTCCTTACAAGGAACCAGACTTTCATTAATGATGGACTATGTTTGGGGAATTGGTTGCAATTACCATGACTGTGATTGTCTCATCTTCATCTGACTGTCATAAATTCTGTCATTTGCAAGTACCGACCCTATTTCTAATAAATAATCTGGACATGGATATTAATGAATAAACAAATTATTTATTTACTATCTGTGGAAAGTACAGGTTTAACTGATAATGTTTTGAAACGCAATTTAAACGGAGAGGCATCTGGTTTAGCTGTGAACTCTTTCAGTCGGAGACAGCCAGTTTTTAAACGCAGACTCTCAGACTTGGATCTCACAAGTCAAACATTCATCAGAAATACTATAAAGATATGGCTTACATCAACATTTACATCTGTGTGCCAGTGTCCCTACTGGTTATGCTATGGGGCTATGCATTTTCTAGCAGTAGTAGCTGCTTTAGGAGGAATTTTAAACCATTACATATTAAGAACAATGACGCATTATTTGAGAGAGTAATTGTAATGTGTATATTTCCATTGGTTAGCTGTCTAGTTGGTATGGCTGGTAGCTTTAACGTCTTTAAGATAAAAATATACTAGGTACCATATATTTTGGCTTCCTGTGGGTAATTGATTTTAGGGCCACTTTAGTGCTTCGTGGCCTTGCATGTCATGGAGGTAAGCTGAATTATTTCATAATCAATTTTGTTAGGGCTCCGCATGGCCAGAGGTTCAATCCTGGTCAGAAAGTGTCTGACTAATCCTCAGAGTCCCAGCATGGTACAGTGCCTCCTGGGATAAGGAAGTAGAAGAAGGTAGGTTGCCACGTCGCTCTCCAGCGACTCGTGTGTAGATTGAGCGCCTGTGAGTTAAATCGTGGAAACAGTGTTTGTTCATTTGTATTCCCTCCCCTCGTGTACTTATTAAATACTTCTGTGTTGAACAAGCAGTGTGCGTCAACCATAGAAATTGAATCTGTAGAAGTGCCATTCCAATGCAAATTAATGTAGCTGAATGGTCAGAGCGGCAGCCATTTTTACGTGTACCATTCCAGTGCAAAGATCTAGCGCCCTACTTCCGCATTAAACCGATTTGCATGTTGTTACCGTGACAACTAACGACAGTCACCATTTTTTTGTGTACTAATCGAATGACCACGCCAAACAGTTTAATAAGGCTTCTATAGATTTAATTTCTATGGCGTCAACATGTGCTTCAAGGAAGCATGTAAGTGCCCTCGACCGTCCCCAACTTGCTGAGGAGTGGCCGACAAGGCAGGGTCTGGGGGATTAGGACCTGACCAATGGGGAGGGGAGAAAAATTATTGAAAGGGTTGTCATTACATTCTTTAACTTTCATGTGTGAATTCTCAACAACAGCATAATGGCTCACTGTCACCTCTTTCCCTAGAATTATGAAGAGTACAATGAGTTAGCGAGTTCAGGGAATAATACATTTATCTCTGATTTATGACACAAATAAAAGGGTTTGTGCCAGTCCTCTCACTTGCACTGTGTCGTCTGTCATATTTTGGTGATTGTCAATTCAGTAATAGAAGAGTGCTATTTTATTGTTCTCAGGAGAGCTTGATACAACTACTTCAATGGGGAAGTCCATTTCGGGCATACACTTTTCAAAATGAAAAGATGACAAGGTTATCATGTCCCACAACAATGAGAGCTATTGAGCTCCTGAGCTCCCAGAACTTATCCATATTATCAGTTGTACGGGACCAATGACCTGCATGCCCAACTCGATAGGGTGGCCTCATCACCATGGAAGGTGATAAAGACAGCTTCCACTATTTCCCTCAAAACAAGAATTATAATATCTATTTTTCTTCAGAATATATATTTCCACTCTGCCACCATCCAGGGGATGAATGACAATCTCTCCTGGATTTGTGTGCTCTGGCCTATCTACATCTGGCTGACCATTCCCACTTTATTGCCATTTGCTCTGGATGTAGCACCATTATTCATGCACATTTTCCTTTTTTCACATTTATTTAACCAGGTAGGCCAATTGAGAACAGATTCTCATTTGCAACGAGGTCCTGGCCAAGATGAATCATAGTATAGTGCAAAAACACAAAGACAACAGAACGTTTCATGTGTAATATACAAAGAAAAAAAATAGAAGACACAACATACTCATTAGAAATCTATACTGTTTGTGAAAACAAGGTCTGTTTAGAGAGGTAGGTCAATATGCTCCTGCACTATTTATCTTAATATGTGGTGTGAAGATTGCCACCTCAGAGAACAGAACTAATTCCTCTTTCAGTGACCAGTGTACAACAGCTATACAAACTATTAGTTGATATAAAAATAAAAAATATATAGAAAAAATCAGTAAATATCTATATGTATAGTAAAGAATATTGTCGTTTTGCATCATCGGAGGCATTTTTTTCAGACACACAATAGAGATATTTCCCATCTCAGGGGGACATGAGGGAGGGAAGCACGGTCGTTCGAAAATACTACTGGGTTTTTACTGATACAAATCTTTAAGCCCTCACTGATACCCATACAATTATCATTTTTAACTTAACGAAAAAAACTAAGTTGTGCTGAGGCAGGCTGCAGTGCAGGAGAGGAGAGAGGCCATTGCAGAGAGATACCTTCAAACCTTGATTAACAAAGAATATTGCTATATTGATTCTGAAGATGAGATGATTATTGAATCAAGTGTGCTAGTTTAGGATTACAACAGAAAAATGCACGTGTTGGATGTTATTGGTTAGTACTGGTAGTTAGGTACATGCATGAATGTTTACTATCACATAGCTTACTGTATATCCACACTGATGCACGTAAGCGTTGCTATATTTGCATTACAGCTCATTTGAGATAAACATTAAATAAAGACACATTTCAAAAAAAAATTATAATTGTATTTTTGGTGAAATGGTTGTCCAGTCCTTAAAAACAACTTTGGGGGAAATTAACTCATGTGAATTTGAATGCATCTGTATCAGTTGATTTTGTGTAATTTGTAGAAAATATATAGCCTGGTCCTACCAGACTCTCGTACGTTCATTTCATTTGTACAGAGAGTCTGGCCACTCTCCATTGACTAGCGTTAACTTCCTTGAAAGCGGGTACTCTGCTGAAGTTTAAAACTATTGGATCTGCCCACAGCCACTCTGGATCTGCCATAACCAATCGCTAACCTTTGGTCGTGACGTACTACACTTAAACTAGCGCAGGACATCAACCTCATCATTCTCAGCCACTCCCTCTGTTCGCTGATTGGACCGCCAAAAAATGGTTTGGAGAAAACCTGTGAATATACAGCAAACCTAGACGGAGTACTGAAAGAAAATGAAGTACGTAGGAGGGCGGAGCCAGGCTAGAAAATATAAGCTAGGCCCCCTTAATATACTTATATTAAAAACAATTAAATGATAGTTCAAAACTGTTACATGTTCTGGTTTATATTGATGATTGTTCACTTTAAGATGATCATTGCGAGGTGTTGATAGTTTACCCATTTCTTTTCACACTACACCACTGGTGACAATGATACCCTACACAATGCAGTGATTATTTTGACATTTGAACAGGAATTGCAATGATGTTATGACAAATTATGCTTCCAGTGTTTGATAATGGGTACATGCTCGTCCATCTGTGATTGTCACGATGTGGAGGTGAGGTGGTAGAGGAAGGGAGACCAAGCAAGGAAAATAGTTCTGTTGTTTTTAATGAACACAGTTGTCCACAAAGATAGTGATCCTTTTGGTATTGTAGCCAATCCAGACAGGTACAGGGCTGCACAACGTAACTCTTGTGGGTCACCACCAATACTCGTCCTTATTGCTGACTCACTCACCGGGCCGTCGATCTGACGAAAAACTGCATAAATAGGTGGAGCTCGGCTACTTAGCTTCAGAGCTAAGGCGGGGCTACAGATTCGGTGTCCATGAACAACCTGCGTATCTAATGGTTGTTCAGCATTACATTAATTAATTTGCACGTGAGTTTAATTTATTTTTGTACTGTGTATTCTACATGTAAATTCATGCACCGAACCGTGACGCCCGTACCATTTTGGTTCAATATGAATACATCTACCGTTCCACCCCTAATGTCTAGTCAACTACACAATACAATAACTACTTACAAC
The DNA here is from genome assembly GCA_016801145.1 of Umbra pygmaea. Classification (NCBI taxonomy): domain Eukaryota; kingdom Metazoa; phylum Chordata; class Actinopteri; order Esociformes; family Umbridae; genus Umbra; species Umbra pygmaea. The sequence goes on from JACXGM010004794.1 coordinate 15,155, forward strand.
CCATAACGTGAGGAAAACACACAGTAGTAGGTATTGAACAGTCTGTACAAATCTTACTCAGGAACCGCAACCACACTTTCAGGACAGGAGAATTAAATCTCACAATGGCAGGAGTTAGGAAATTCACAATGAACCGCACCATACCTCTGGACACCCGAGCTTATATAACTAGAGTACTCATTAACACCAGCTGTCTGTAATTAGTAATCTGTTCACATAAACACTGGGATACTATCAGAATTAAGAGACCTATGACCTTGAAGCGTAACTCCTGCCAAAATGCAACCTATGGTCTTTTTTTTTTATGTACCCGAGTCAACTTTTGTTTAAAGCATAATTAGGATGGAAACGCCACTTTTTTTCCCTATTTCTGGTTTCGGTCAAATTGCCTTTTGACACACTAAAATTCTAGCATCAAAATTGCTATTTTTAAAACACTAAGAAGGCTCAACACAACATGAAACTGCTCAAAGTATCACCAGGGCACATGGACTTGTGCATTGAGAACATTGTTTGTGTACACAGAGTTTACTAAAAAGAAAGGTTTTGTACAACTCACCTTAACATTTTGGGTTTCTGGTGGCTCCCATTTTGCCAGTCAAAAAGTGGTGTTAGAAAGCCGAGGACGCTTCCCACTGAGAAAAAAAAACATTTTAAAAGATGTCTTTTCAACGTCTTTTCAACGTCTTTTCAACGTCTTTTCAACGTCTTTTCAACCTTAATTGCTTAAAAGGGTTGTGTTTGTTTCGTCAAGGTGTGTTGTATGTTGGTTGTTGATGAGTGGTTATATCAGTATGTATCAGTGCATCCTTAAATAAAATTATATAAAAAAAATAAAGAAAGCCAGGAACGCCAACTTCCAGATCTCACGCATGCCAGCACAGCTCCAGGACAGGGAGATATTACACTAGCTTTGACTATCCATACTGTACACTTTTGGAGCATAATTTCATTCCGTTTTTTTCCACCACCCAATTTGCCATGTCCAATTTCCCTTTAAGCCTTGTCTTGTTGGCAACGTCTCTCAGGTGGTGGATGGTCAAATATCGATCACATGCTTCCTCAAACCACATGTTGCCAAGCTGTCTGATTCTTATCACAATGCCCATTTAACATAGAACATTTGAGTCAGTACATAATATGGGAGGAATTACATATCGCCAACTAAACAACAATGGTTAAATTCAAAGGCGCATGAGATCAAAATGATAAGGTAATACTGTCTGACTACTACCCATTCTACCCATGGGCAGGGCTGTATCATTTTGTGCTGCCCCAAGTAAACCCTCATATTCAGTGATGATGTGACCATGATTCGAATCCTGGCCACAATGACAGTGGAGAGGACAGGGAGTGTGGTGGGCTGCGATAAATAAGGGAAAAATACTGATCCTCCAGTAATTAGAAAACAACTTCATGTCATCGTGGAAAAATACCGCGAGTCACTACGCACTTTAATAGCAAACTGTGAGGACAGTTGGTGTTCATCATTACCTGTTTAATCTGCTCCAGACATTGTAGAATTTAGGTATCCATTCACTGTTCTGTTTTTATGTTTTTTCACTTTCTTCACAACTATAAAAGCCTTTCTCCACTGTTGGTATTTCCCTTTCACTACTGGAAGAAAACATCCACACATACTGTAGTTAGGGGCAAAATTCGAGCTTCTGGAGTGTGAAACAACGATCAGTTGGTTTGGGGGACTAGAGCCATACACAGCAACCTCACATTTTGAATAACAACCACAAGCCACTCTCATAACTGTATCTACTACAATACCAACCCTGTGTAATATGCTTTGGCAAAATGGAATCTGATGTGCAATTACATCTTCAACCTCCTTTTAAATGGCACTTAATCAATATAATCAGATGCTGTGCACAGTTCTTGACAACACAACCCCATTTAAACCTTGGGAGATCTCCTTCAAGTGCTCTGCACTGTGGTTAAACAGTGATCTATGAAAGCTGACAGGTGTGACCTGTAGAACAGATGGAAAAATGAGGCCTACAGAGGCACCACACAAGCTCAAATGTACCAACCTCTATGTATATTTTGATGGGGACCCCAGCATGCATATTTTGATGGGGACCCCAGCATGCATATTTTGATGGGGACCCCAGCATGCATATTTTGATGGGGACCCCAGCATATTTTGTCAGGAAATGTTTCAAAATCAGTGGCCTCCACCGTTCAAACAAACCCTTGTTCTGCGTCTCGGCTTCACAATACTCAGTGTTAGTTTCCACCAAATTCCCATGTCTCTACTTCAGTATCTGTCTCTGATATTGTCCAAAATATGATGTCACATTGTGTTTCAAATATATCCCTCAGCACTTGTGAAATTCATTTTTCTACTTTGCGGTCCGATTATAACCAGCTATGTTTTGTATATTTGTCACAGAAAAGCAGATGTAATTGCATGTGCAGTGAAAATCGTATGTGTTAATTAATGGTAGCAGATGACAGGTACGCTTTTCAAAGGTGTAGTCAGGATTGTTTCTGTAATAGGGGACATAGTATAGTCATTATTCTGCTATATTCTCTGTTGCTGTGCGAGGCTGCATCAGCTAGCGAATGTCATAAACACACAGCACCCCATCAGTTATCAACGTGAAGCTGTATTGTTTAGGCTATACAGACCATTCTCATTACATTGTTTGTGAGGACATTATCATTTTTTTTACTTCTGGGGATTGTGTATGTTTACATGGTATGTGTGTGTTGGTGAGACAGAGACAGAGAGAAATGTCTTAACCTGGAAATCTTTGAATGTGCTCTCAAGTCAATAATGAATGTCTGCACTGTGTTACCTATGGGACCTGGGAGCACAAAGCAATTCATACACTCAGCTCAGTTAATGTGGTGTGCATCTCTTCGAGGGTTAAAGAGGCGTTAATGGTGTGCACTGCACCACTATGGTTAAAGAGCAGAGCGGTGTTTATGTGCAGCTTATGCATCTAGGCTACATCCTCAGTAGAATGGTACTTCTCACCTGGCCTGTCACTCCCTTTTCCCTAACCTTCACAGTTTATGCTTGATGATTATAGTGGTGTGGGTCATCCCCTGAGGATGTAGGAGCTCACTGCATGGATGTTGTTTATTGGCTTGTTTCCTCGTCCTGTTGCTATGATACAGTACGCTGAGACAAACATGCAATTTTTGTAAGATTAGGAACTACTTTTCGATTAGGGTTAGGTATTCATACTGAATGGTAATATTTCGGGTTTAGGGGAGGTATTACTGTTAGGTAGTTATTCAGAATGGTTAGGATTAGGGTTAAATAAAGCAAAGGCATTTTGTTTAAACATTTTTTGTTTAACTGTCTGTTAACCATCTCTATCCAATATTTCTTAGCAAAACCGCCACTCTGTTCACCACTGCCCCTACTGATAGATTATTATCTACAATCTCTGGTGGGCAGACTCTGGATTATATAGAACAGTGGTCCTCAAACCCTTCCAAGGAGGGCCTAGTGTATGCTGGTTTTCACTTTTACCTTGTACAAGCCTGATGGAGTAGCTCACTAATTGGTTAGTATCTCCCCTCAACTGGCAGTCTAGGTCCTAATTATGCTCTAATTGAAGGGAAAGACCAAAAACCAGCATACACTAGGCCCTCCATGGAAGGGTTTGAGGACCACTGATATAGACTCTGCCAGCATTTTCTCAAAGAATTTAAATAATTATATGCATTGTTCATGGTTTTGTTTTGTTATTGTCACTTCTTATTTGGGTGAATTTTGACTGGGCGACAGTGGTGCTCAAATATGAATACGGAACACAACCAATGAGAACTACTGGAAAGGGGTTTTACCTTAGCTTTTGAGTTTCCTTTTTGCGTTGTTCAAGGAAGGCCAGATATAGCATATGGACACAAGTTAAATGAAGCAATTTACCAAATTATACAAAATGTTTTAGAGATTATGTCATCTATAGACATTTTACCCACCTGGACAAACATCTAATATTGACCTTTATCTGCTGAGATAAGATCTGTGTGATTGACACTAACAGTAGGTCTTTTTGGCGGGTGCAGTCTCGCCTGTCAATGATAGGAGATGAGCAGCGGTTTAATGGGTGTTTAAGTGGGAAGTGTATGTTTGTGTGTGTGTGTAGAGTGTGTGTAGAGTGTGTGTAGAGTGTATGTTTGTGTGTGTGTAGAGTGTCTGTAGAGTGTGTGAAGAGTGTGTGTAGAGTGTGTGTAGAGTGTATGTTTGTGTGTGTGTGTAGAGTGTGTGTAGAGTGTGTGTAGAGTGTATGTTTGTGTGTGTGTGTGTGTAGAGTGTGGGGTGGGTGGGTGGTGAGAGTAAGAGCTGGCTATTGGAAGGCCATATGGGTGAAGTGGCAAAAAAAATGTGAATATAAATTCAATGTTATTGTGCAGTCATGCAGCCGACTAAGCGATTGCACCTATCGAGGTACGATTGAAAGCTATTCTGGGTGATCAATACAAGTCTTCAAACATCACATTTGCAGTACTGCATTGTTTGATTGCTTTGTCATATATGTGTATATGGATGGCTTTTATATACAGTATAGAAATGACAACATGCACATCCCTTCCAAAATGTCAAAATAACTAGCATGGATTGGATACTCCAAAAGTACAGAGATATTTGGTGTTTCTATTTAAATGATCTTTTGTATCTCCTTCCTGATCTTATTATATGCTAATATAATGATTTCCGGACCTCTGTGCATTTCAGGGAGCACAGTACTCTAGTAGTAACTATATACTACAATCGAATCATGCGACATGATTCCATGAATCATGCAGACTATTCCATTTTATAATTGAAAATTTGATTATATAAAAGTAACACTGTAGAAGGTGAGGAATGTGAGTTCAGTCTTTACGACCAAACAATAATTGGAAAGAACCATTAATCAAAAATAATCTTCCCGAAAATATATAGTTCCATTAATGAAAATATCCAGACCTTATTTGTCTGGCTTTTTGAAGGCTTTAGGAGTAGAATCTACATGATACTATTGACTATTACTGTAATAATGATGAACCAATCAATTCTTAAGTAATCCCCAATTTTAGGTCCTTTATAACCCAATGTGGACAATATTATATTTTGAATTGATTTCTATTTCTATAAACTTATAAAATCCAGGATGTTCTTTTGTGCTCTCTTCCTAGTTTGAATCATCCATGATCCTACAGGAAGTTAATATTACTAAATTATAATTCATCAAGACTTTATGATTTCTCTGATTGTTTGAAGGTAAACTCTAGCCTCTCCCCTGTAGCAGGCCATTTACAGTACTCAGTGTACATGAGTACACCCCAGTGAAAATTAAGATTAGGATAAATTTCTCAGTGAGAACCAGACCAATCAGCAGAAATTTGACAAACTGAGTTCTGTTAAACATTTGCTTTTATTAAGAACATAAAAGGTTGGTCACCAACATTTTTGGGATAAGAAAATAATACATTTCATTCAAATGAGGTGTTGCAAAAATGAGTGCACCCTACAACAAATTCTACCAAATCTAAAATTTTGTATGGCCTCCATGATTTTTTATGACATGGATTTAACAGGTTGGTGACGTACTGCCATGTCTATCTTTCTCCATTCTTGGACAATGAGCTCTTTCAGAGCCTGGAGGATGGACGGAAAATGATGCTCGAGCCGTCTCCCCATAGGTGTTCTATTGGGTTGAGTTCAGGTGACATACTTGGCCACGGAACCACTTTCACCCTGTTATTCCTCAGAAATGCAGCAGTGGCCTTGGATGTATGTGTTGGGTCATTATCATGTTGAAAGAGTGCACAGTGACTCAAGGTGCAGAGAAATACTAGCATCTTCTTTTTCATTTTCTCGCAGTTCTGTACATCTGTGAATTCATGATGCTCTCAATGAAGTGCAATTCCCCAACACCTGCAGCACTCACAACCCCACAGCAGAACATTGCTACTACCTTGCTTTACTGTGGGTACCATGCATTTTGCATTGTACTCTTCCCCATTGCGGTGCCATACAGTTTGATTGCAATCAGTTCCAAAAAGATTAACTTTTGACTTATCTGACCAAAGTATGGAGTCCAAATATTCTTTACTTTTGTCAACATGTGCCCTGGCATATGCCAAACTGGCTTTTTTGTGCATGGGCTTTAACAGTGGCTTCCTTTGTGGACGACACCCCTGCATGCCACTCATGTGCAGCATTCGTTGTATCATGTCACCTGAAACCCCAGTATGGCTTTCTACTGATTTAGCTAACAACGATGAACTTGTATCATGTCACGTGAAACCCCAGTATGGCTTTCTACTGATTTAGCTAACTGTGATGAACTTGTATCATGTCACGTGAAACCCCAGTATGGCTTTCTACTGATTTAGCTAACTGTGATGAACTTGTATCATGTCACCTGAAACCCCAGTATGGCTTTCTACTGATTTAGCTAACTGCGATGAACTTGTATCATGTCACGTGAAACCCCAGTATGGCTTTCTACTGATTTAGCTAACTGTGATGAACTTGTATCATGTCACGTGAAACCCCAGTATGGCTTTCTACTGATTTAGCTAACTGTGATGAACTTGTATCATGTCACCTGAAACCCCAGTATGGCTTTCTACTGATTTAGCTAACTGTGATGAACTTGTATCATGTCACGTGAAACCCCAGTATGGCTTTCTACTGATTTAGCTAACTGCGATGAACTTGCATGGTGATTTTCCTAAACTCTTCTTAGGACAAAATGCTCATTGCATTTTTCATGGACAGCCCGGACCTCTGAGAATGCCTGCCACAAGTCCATCTTTTTTAAATTTCTGAATAACTTGTTTTTACTAATTGTCTTGTAGCCCTGACCTTTTTTGTGTAAAGCAATTACTTTCTTTCTCAAGACTTGTGACATATCTTATCCATGCAGTTCCATAATTGTCAGAATGGACTGGGAGGTGATTGTACAGGTTAATAAATACCACCCTTAATTGTCAATTATCTTGCAGCAACCTGTGTGATGATTGGTCTGTTGTTGAAATTCAGTTAATTGGCATTTTACCAAGTTTAATTCCCATAAGCTTCATTGGGGTTTACTCATTTTTATATCACAGTCTTAAATCACTCTGTTAAAGACCTTTCTGTTTTTTTGCACTGACAAATCTCTTTTACAACCAATAAACCAGAGTTGCTGGAATATTTTATTGTTTAGGATTCCAAGGAAAGTATTGATTCTGAAGATAGACAAATTATTTTCAGAGACATCTGTTGGCATGTACTCATTTACGCTGAGTACTGTACATCACTTCATCTTTGCCCAAATGATATGTAAATCAAAACTGATAGAAAACAAAGACATATTTGGGGAACTTAAATGCAAATGGAGAATGTACAATCAGAACAGTAAAATTCCCAACATATAATTATTTTCTTAATTTTCACACATTCATTTAGGTTTCAAACCTTTCAGTGTGCTTGACACTGCATGACAGCATAAAGCCTAGCTTCCTCCGAAGACCTTAATTACACTACGCTTTTTGAAAAATTTTCAGGATCTGGTATTATTTTGGTGAATGGCATTACATCATAACTCAAAGCTAAACCATATAGGACATCATATCTGTGGATGCTGTTGGAGGAGGATGGGGTTTAATGTGTTTAAACCATTTAAACCAGCCCTGACATTAATATGAGCCCATCCTCCTCAATTAAGTTTGACTGGCCTCCACTGATATACATTAATAAACAAGATACATACCATGATATAAATAATGCACTAATACCGGTAATGCATTATGGTTATTTTTAGGTACAATTTCAGTTACAAAGGCGAAAATGACAAAAATGTCATGACTGAGTCACTAAAAGTACTATAGTTACAATCGTAGATTTTTTTTAATTGGCTGAATCATGATTCCATTGCTTTGCACAGTGGCAAAAGTGTCTTTTCAATAATATGAATACAATAAAATTGAAAACCAGTAACAAAATATGATGAAACAATTTAAGTAAAATCTGTAAATTCTATTTGGCAAATCAAAACATTGGCATTGAACCCTCATCTTGTCTGTAGACACCTACACAGTTTTGCTATACATGTATGCACTGTGCATTGTGTCATGCGACAGGACCATGTGGCCTGATGACTCCTTCCTGTCCCCTTCCTGTGCCCGGCCCGCTGCTGTGCTGGATCCCATGTCACTGTGGTTGATGATCCTGTTTCCACCCGATGACGCCAGCTTTCATATCCAGGAGGCTTCACGGTCTTCCTTCGCAAGACCACCGAACTGTATTGATGCTACATAAAGGCTATGGTCACAGTCCACCCATCACATCTTCATTGCTGGACAATAATTGAAAACTGATTGACCTTATTACAATGGGCTGTGAACCTTTAGGTCCCCCACCCGGTACAGCCAGAAGAGGACTGGCTACCCCCTTGAGTCTGGCCTCTCTCTAGGTTTCTTCCCAGGTCCCTCCTACTAGGGAGTTTTTCCTAGCCACTGTTCATCACTTGTGTTGCTTGCTTTTGTGGATCTCGGGCCGGGTGCCTGTCAAAGCACTTTGTGACAACTGCTGTTGTAAAAGGGGGTTTATAAATAAATAAATTTGATTGATTGATTGATTGATAAAGCCGCTTTCCGACCAGAGGGATTTCTGCAGTTCCTAGAACATAACATTCATATAACCCTTTTTTCTCATGTTCCGACTGGACCAATTTGGGGATTATTAAGTTCCTTGGACCGCAGTTCCTGTAACTCTTTCAGCTCCTTCAGAGCAGGGTCTTTCCCTTTTCCTAGGTCTACGTTGATTGGTCCAATTTATAATTCATGCCCGTCATTTCATTTGCCTGTTGTGCTCTGCTCTTCTATCTTCTTCCATCATATTAGCTACTTTATTTATCATTACGCTAGTTCCTTTGTCTTCTGTGTTTCTTTAAGTACTCCAGCCTAGTCTTTAAACGCCGCCGTTCGAACTCCGTTTTGAAGACATCAACACATATCAACACAACACTCTTTTTTGAGTTGTACTGGATGTCATTTTCAGCCCTTTAATCTGAACAAACAGCAAGCAGCTGTTGGAACCCAGCACTGCTTGGGCTGAAAACAACCAGGTTTTACATAAGAGGATTTACACACCTATCTCTAATCATACACCCCGTGTTACTATAACATTCAACATTGAAATGTTGTTGTATGTGGCGCTACGCTAAAGTCTAGTGACGACTCTAAAGACCTTTGCGGTGCTTGTGTCACTCCCTTACCCCTCCTACCAGTTCCTATGGCCACTTGGCCAGTGCGAATGCAAATAGCACAAAAACGTTTTTTTTGGGAGAGTAGTTAGTAGAACTGTTTAGAAGTGGGCTGTTCTTATAACTACGTTCCTGTAACTACTTGGTTGGAAAGCGGCTATATACACTCTAAAGAACAGGCTGTCTGTGATAGCTTACAATCTCTCTAGTTCAGCTATGACTAGGAACTTTTCCATGTGCATGTTTAAAAAAATGCTAATTTGTTCGTTAAATTTACTATATATTTACAAATGAGATAATGTGCTTACTACAGTGATCAGAGAATCTTTTATGGTGTATGGAGTGATTAGACTTTCCAGAGTATTTTTCAGTTCATTCCAGTGATTGGCTGCAGAGAAGTGAAAGGAAATAAGGCCAAAGGAAGTGGCAGAGCCTCTGGATGGTTTGGGAGCAAGGAAAGAAGCACTCATACCTGTAAACGTTGTTTAATTTCTTTATGTCAATCTCTTTCTAACTTTCTGATGTTTGGATTGTAGTTCTTGATCCACCCTATTCCTGTAGGCTATGGGATTAGCGTGAATGTGTGTTTGTGAGAGACCTTGTGCCGTAGGTTCAGTGGATATTAGAATCTGTATTTGTTCCGGGGTGCCTGTGACTTTGTGCTACTGGGTTGAACTCTTTGGGTCACAGCTGTGTATTCAGAGGGGATCAGTAATGTGGATGAGGTAGATTGTATAGACACAACCAACCGTGTGTGTATGTGTGTGTGTTTGTGTGTGTGTACGTGTCTATATGTACATGTGGGGACCTGGAAGTCCCCACTTGTATACATAAACATCAAAAGTTGACCATGTGGGGACATTTTTTAAGTCCCCTGTTGTTTAGGGAAAAACGTACTATTGGGCATAGTGTTAGAATTGGGGTTACTATTAGGTTTAGGCATTGCCGGTTAGGTTTATGGTTAGGGTTAGGCATTATTAAAATGTTAATTTTAGACCCTAAATGTGTCGGGGTTACCGAGGTTAAGGTTAGGGTTAGTGTAAGGGTATGGTTAAGTTTAGGGTTAGGGTTGGGGTTATGGTCAGGTTTAGGTTTAGGGCTAGGAAATAGGGAACATAGATTTTTAGGTCAAAATTACTTCTCAAGTCCCCACTTAGATAGGTACAAAAGACTGTGTGTGTGTGCGGGCGTTGGGTAGGTTTGGGGGGACAATTTTTTCTTTTTTTAAAATTTTTAACCAGTATTTTCTCCACTCCCCATTGGTCAGGTCATGATCTCCCCGTCCCTGTCTTGTCAGCATCTCCTCAGCAGATGTGGCATGGTGAAGAGCGCTCACATGCTTCCTCCCACAGTACATGTTGCTGAGCAATCCGATCCTTACCACACTGTTTGTTTAACATGGAAGACTTTAGTCAGTACACGCTTGGAAGGGTTACACATTCACCAACTATGTTTCTTATATTGAACTCAAAGGCGCCCAATCTCCAGGCATAGTCGGAAATGCCGTGACCAGGATCGAACCTCTGGCCACTGTGACATCCTGCTAAGCAGCGACTGAGCCCAGTATGCCACGCAGAGCATCCTGGGAGCACAATGTTGTAGGAAGGAGATACAGTATATGGAGGACTGACCAGGATGAAACATGCTGAGTGTTGAATGACATTGTATTTGGTTAAATTGTAATTATTTTGGCAACATGTTTGTGCCAACAAGATGAATAAGCTGAATTTAGGACAGATAGAGAGGGGAAGTGGGTGAACAGGGGCAGATGGATTCATTCTGTCAGATTCCTGTTCAATATTTCACACATCTCCTGCACTGCCTGTTCCTACTCCCTCACTATGTAGGGATTTTGGGCTGCATGAGTACAAAACAAAAGTCTACTTCAAATTAATGATCCCCATAAAGATAATTAAAAAAGGATTAGTGTTTGGGGAGTAGGTTTAGAGATCGTATTTGGTTGAGATTCGGGAAAACACGTTTGTATTTGCCAATAGTTTTTGTGTTCCCTACAAGTACAGTAAAATGTGTGTGTGTTTTCCTTTCTGCAGAAAGCTCCTTCGGGACATAGTTGACCTTCAATCTCATACAAAAAATATTAAAGGAGCTGAAAGTTTTAAAGGACTTTGTAGTAGAATGCAGGCTTTCTTCATCCCTGTCAGTTAGCATTTATTATTTACACATTTATTTCACTCCCCAAGAGAGATGTGGCAGGCAACGACATGCGCACTTGGCCACACACACGTGCACACGTACAGACACACCCACAACCACACACACAGCTTCGGTATTAAGGTTAGGTTTTTGAGGTTAGGGTTAGGGTTCGGTGATAGGGAACATGGATGTCTCGGTCATGGTTCAGACAACATGAGGAAAGAAAAATGTTAATTTGTTTGCGTGTCTGCTCACTATACCTCTTTTCAAATCCAAACATTTCAGAGCCCTAGAATCCTGGAGAATATATCACCTTATTTTACACAAGAGAGAAGTCTTAATCTCTTTGAACTTCTGGGATATAAGGGATGGCACTGCTCTGTCTTTTTGAATTACAAAGCTGAGAAGGATGACAGGATTTCATCCCTTTGAATTACTGGGATGAGAGGGATGAGATGACAATTAAACGATAGGATGAGTGGATAAGAGGTTGGAAGGATGAGTATAAAGGAGGGTTACAGAGCTATCATCCAATGCTCTCCAGATGCTCCGCTTCTCTGTCGGGTTGGCAGCTGAACATATTAAACGTCTTATTCACAATCACCTCTATGTATGACAACTGGTGCCTTAAGATTTTAGCGTGGGTATGCGTGCAGGCGTTATGAGAGGATCCGAAAACATACATTTTACTTTATCTTTAAAACAATCTATTAAGCGTTTTATGATCAAGCCTCGAACACAATAACAATGCCTTGGCCCAGGGTAAGCATGCCTCATAGATTTAAAATTACACAACAGATATAGAAAAACATTGATAGTGTGTATTTAAACCTGGATGGGTTTCATGTTATTCAAGAGCTGTGAGTGTTGTGCCTGCAGCAAATGATCATATTCATCACACAATGTGTACTTTGTCATTTCGAACATTATGTGATTCCCTCTAAATCAGGCAAGCAAACCTTTAATTATAGATTATTGTCCCCCAGACAGAGAGAAAGAGAGAGACAGACAGACGGACAGACAGACAGAGACCAGACGACAGAAATGTCCTTTGAAAGCCTCTGATGAGCGATTGGTGCAGTGTAAATTATCAAACGGAGACATTTGGATGAGCTTATCTCAATGGATACATATGGAAAACAGAGCCCAACAGCCATTTATACAAGACATGATGGAGAGGGGAGTAAGGACTAGAAAAGAGAAAGCTGATATGGATACAATAGAAGGGAAGTGATCGAGGTGATAGAGGGATGCAGGTAGAGGGATGACAGAAGGATAGAAGGATAAAGGAGGAATGTGATGTAGGGATGTGATTGATGGAGTGATGCAGGATGAGGGGGGAGATTCAGGGATGGATGAGGAATGAGGGATGCTATGTACTTGCAAACTATCATTTCAATAGCCAATCTCAATATGTTACCTGCTCTAAGTCTTATTTTTGCACTGCCACTCTGTATTCTGATTAATCAAACTCTCTATCTTAGACCTTATTTGAACTGACTGTACAGTATATTATAACTATCGTACTCTGTGTATCCTGCACCTTGTATTTGTACTTTGTGTAACTTCATTTTGTCTTGCAACTTGTGCTTTGTCTTGGCCATGTCACCATTGAAAATTAGAACTTGTTCTCAATCCTAAGCCTAACTGGTTAAATAAAGGTAAAATAAGATAATAATAAAGACATGGAGGGATGTGATAGAGGGAGCTGATGGAGGGATGTGATAGAGGGAGCTGATGGAGGGATGTGATAGAGGGAGCTGATGGAGGGATGTGATAGAGGGAGCTGATGGAGGGATGTGATAGAGGGAGCTGATGGAGGGATGTGATAGAGGGAGCTGATGGAGGGATGCAGCAGGGCTTGACTTAAACTTTAAGTCTTTTTTTTACGATAGCACAATCTACTTGTCCGAAGCAGACTTTGTTATTTTCTTTCAAGTTAACATGCATGTCTGTATTTCTCGGAAACAAGCAATACGCCAAAAATGTCTCCTGTGTCATGTTGAAACCAGGCAATGTAAGGTACAAAAGTACATTTAAATATTTCCCTTGTATTCAGGGAGGGATTTTTGCAATGACACCAAGGTCATGAAAAAATAGCCAAATCAATTGCTCTTAAAGGCAGCAATTCAATTAAATGTGAAGTGCCATCACATTTACAACAGGGCCTCAAACTAACATTTACAACAGGGCCTCAAACTAACATTTACAACAGGGCCTCAAACTAACATTTACAACAGGGCCTCAAACTAACATTTACAACAGGGCCTCAAACTAACATTTACAACAGGGCCTTAAACTAACATTTACAACAGGGCCTCAAACTAACATTTACAACAGGGCCTCAAACTAACATTTTGGTCACACTCTGGCAAGTACTACTATAGTCACTCAGATTATAATGTTTGACAACATTTTCTCATATAATTGATATATTCCCAGTTAATAATAACATGGTATACTGCTGAATATTTTTTTTATTTTACACCTGAGACATAAAATGTGACATTAAAGTTTTAGCTACCGTTTTAAGGTTACCATGGTAACGGATTCCGCAGACTAGGGGCCCTATTTTAATGATCATGCGCTCGGTGTGAAGAACAAGTGTGCTTTGGGTTTGTCCAAATCCACTTTTGCTAGTTTGACGGCGGAAAAAAGGGTCCATGCACCGGGCAGATAAGGGTTGTCTTAAATGTCTTCATTAATTAATGTGTGTGTTGGGCATAACCAATCAGAGATTCATCTCCCATTCCCTTTAAGGCAGGATGTCCACTGAACATGTCAGACTTAAGCACAGGTTACTTTTTACCAGATTTATGTGTCCGCATAGTGCAGAGTTGACACACATGAGCTCCGCAAGGCAAGACCGTTACTATCGTGTTGTGCTACTCGTTCTATTGGGAACTTCAACTTCGGGTTGTACAACAACACAGTGTTGCAACGCACAAGTTGAATAATTTGAACGTATGCAACACACTGATTGCACCGCATTGCAAGCCCGCAAGTCAAACGCATCCTTGCGGATTGCTCCATTGACAATGAATGACATCCGGCGCAACACAACGCATTCGACATGTCCAGTGGACATCCCGCCTAAAGCTGGATTCACACCAGACATGGCAAACTGGTTGCATTGTTGCGGAAGTCCATTAATTTCAGTAGGAAGCAATGTGCACTGCTGCTGCAAATTTACAGGTTACGGCAAATTGTGGATGCGGTGCAGCGGGTGTGTCGCAAGAGTTTGAATTATCCAACTTGTGTGGTGCTTTGCCGTACGGCACCAGAAACAGAAGTTGATGTACCACTGAGGAATAGCTAATATGTTGCTTTCACCTATGGGTTTATGGGATTGCAAGAAAAGCTTTGACAGCTTAATTGATAGTTCTTGTATTGTCAATGAATACTAAACTGAAAAAGCTCCTGCCATTCGCTGTGCTGGAGGAGGACAGTTGTATGCAATGTTATCCACCGTCTAGTAGATGCGGAAGATTGATTACGATGTTGATTGCGGTGTACAAATGTGTCTGCATTATGATGCCGTACGCTGATTTTTTGCCGTGCTTGGTCTGAATCCAGCATAAGAGCCAGGCATGTTTTTACCTTTCACGCATTGCTATTATGATGGCGGATCTGCACCGTAATATTTTATTTGTAATCTTTTGCATGTTTGTGTGCTGCTGCACTTCCCTGTGTGTGTGCAACAAACATAGTGTGCACATGCTGTGCATAGTGTACGCCTAGGTGCATTTGACAAATTTGCTGTTAAAATAACAATGACATGCTGTGCTATTGACTTTAGACCAGGTTTTTGTTGGTCAATCGCTCAATCACTTTCCGATGCCTCAAGATAGCAATACACCCAGAATTATCCTGAACACACCTCCTTGTAGACCAGCACAACCATGGGCACAAATATGGATGCAGGTGCACTTTAATTTAAATGATGCAGGGACCAGACGGGAAATTGACTGAACTATGTCAGTCTTAAACTAGCAAAGACACTTGCATTGCGCCTGGTGCAAGATAGGGCTACAAGCAGTTGCAGTTCAAACTCGTAACCAGGCTGGGAAATTAATTTAGACACTGTGGCTGGTGAATGGAAAATATAAAAGAAAATGCAATATAATCTTCTATATTGTTTCAATACATCAAATTCATTATTGATTTACAAAAATTACAAAAGGGACATGTTGTGAAGACAAGTTTGTGGAGACAAATGATTTTCAGATGATTGATCAATTGTGCTAATCAGTGTATTGGATGTCCTACTACTACTTTTAGTTGGCTACTTTTAGACGTTCAAGTTGTATGGTCCAACAGTAGGCTTGGTAGGCCTACAGTAGTTTCACACTTAAACTATTGCACAATATTTGTTTGATTAGCATTTCATTTTACATTTGTAAATTTGTTTTATAATAATCTGTTTGGAAAACATCTTGGATTACTAATAAAATAATCCAAGCATCGGTTTAATTAGCTCTCATCAAAATTGCAACCAGATGCTTCTTCAGCAATGAAACCAAACATGATACAACATGAAGTATAATAAGAAACCATAATATGGCGAAGTAAGACACTTGAGTGTTTTTAATAAACTAGGTTTGCACTTGAGAACTTGGATAGCCTCCCGTTACATTTGTGTGT
The DNA here is from genome assembly GCA_016801145.1 of Umbra pygmaea. Taxonomy (NCBI): domain Eukaryota; kingdom Metazoa; phylum Chordata; class Actinopteri; order Esociformes; family Umbridae; genus Umbra; species Umbra pygmaea. The sequence goes on from JACXGM010004794.1 coordinate 31,165, forward strand.
GCGTGCTTGTTTAAGATTCTCTGGGCAAATGAGAATGCCTCATAACATAATCCAATCATAAACTCAGACTCAACGAACACCCCCCACTCATGTTTTTTTCAGAAATGTGCTCTTAACATTCCGCACATTGTGCGTGAACTGGTTACTTGTTTCACTTTTTTAGATCACAAAACATTGCATTATATTGCCTAATCGTATCATATTAGCATTAAATCCCTCACATCTGTAATACGCATTTTGTCCTTGATATTTTCCACATTGACTTCATGTCGGCTACTATAGTACTGTATATAAATAACTCATTTTTTTCCGTCAGACTAGCTCAGCGAAACCCATTAAAATATGCACATATCAACATTTTTGTCCAACACATTTATCTCCAGTCCGAGTAAGTAATGCCTAATGTAGCCTAACAACAAATAATAACGTATTATTTGGTTTCACAATTCACCCGACACAGTTGCAGAGGGATTAGGCAAAGTCACATGCAATGTTTCTGACTTTCTGGCCACCGTTGTCACGCGCAGTTGAATAAAATAGGAAAAAAAATAAAACATGTATCCAACTGTTTAACGTCAGTAACACTTTGAGTATACCAATTGTATATTATGTATATGGAATAAATCACAACCTTTGTATGTGCATAGTTTTAGACTACTTTTTTGATGAAGTATTAACTGCGAATGCAAACTTGCAGTGTGAAAACAGAGCTGTGAGTCATGAAACCACCACCGTGCAGTCTGATCTAAGCAAAACTGTGTTTGAGAACAAAAGATAAATTTGCGGACATACATATCAAACACACACCGATTTCTTGCCAAAAAAGGACAAGTTACCAATATTCCCAGGATAAGGGAGGTGAAGGATGGATGCAGGATGAGGGATGTGATAGAGGGATGCAGGATGAGGGAGGTGAAGGAGGGACGCAGGATGAGAAATGTGATAAGAGGGATGCAGGATAAGGGATGTGATGGAGGGATGCAGAATGAGGGAGGTGATGTAAGGTTGCAAGATGAGAGAGGAAGGATGCAGGATGAGGGAGCTGATGGAGGGATGCTAGATAAGGGATGTGATAGAGGGATACAGGATGAGGGAGGTGATGGAGGGATGCAGGATAAGGGAGGTGAAGGAGAGATGCAGGATGAGGGAGGTGATGGAAAAATGAGGGATTTATTAAAATAATACGATTTTTAAAGAAATGGGATTGTAGAAAAGAACACATATACAAAAAAGGAAACTTAAATACAAGTGGTAGAGAACAGATCCTGTTAAAGGCACGCCAGGCAAACAGCACCTTCTAAAAAGCAATGCATTACAAACTTTACCTGAACTAAGGAGAGTCCACGGTTGAGCAGGGATGTAAATCCTTTGCACTAACCTCACTGTGACATTTCTCCACTTTCTCAATTGTTAGTTCACCCTTGGCTGCCAGTGTAAAAGGACTGGCATGATCTGACTACAGAGTTGATGATTGTCGAAATGAGACGAAGGTGAGGAAAAAGGATGTGTGACATGTTCACTTTAAAACAATGAACGATGAGCTGCCCAATGGAATGTTAGCCATGTCTGTGGTCAGAGGTTAAATTGGGCCGGAGCGCACCGGAGCACAGCTCCGCCTCCTCAGGCCCACAACACACCCTGCCGGAGCTCAGCTCTATCTCCTTCTTCAGCACCTAATAATGTTTTTCCACTTGAATTATTTTTAATCTCCTGGCAAATACATGGCATATGAGACTGAATAATTAGCAAGACTACACAGAGCCACCCAGGCTACATGGAATTATCAGATGTCAGAATGCATTAATTGCTGCGTTTTCTGGTTCAGCACCCCGCCCACAACCATCAAGGGAAAACTGTGGTGAAGAGTTGACTTTTAGACCACTGATCTTCATAAAGTTGTTTTGAGATTCAGTAGGCCTACGTGTATTTCATTTGTCTTGTCTGGTGAAGCAAGGTGAGTGTTTGTTTGTTTTTGAAGGCGAATTATACGGGAAACAACAAATGAGCCAAGCTAACGTCAACAACAGAACTAGTTTAGACTTAGCTGATCATTGCTGCTAGCAGGGGGCGTCATCAGACTTTAAAAACACCCGGGGCTCAGAAAGATGACCAGGGGCTAAGGGGATTGGGTGTGTCACAAAGTTATTTATTTTACATGATGCCCACAACATTTAAACAAATGTATTCCCCAACACTTACCCTGGCTGTCACTGATAATGCACAACTAATATGGTCCTTTGAATAACAACACCTTTTTTAGATAATCCCACAAAATGATTTTGTGGTGAATTGAACTTTTTTATATTTTAAATGTATTGTAGATCTATTTCAATTAAGTTAATCTATATATATTTGTTTTAATGCACAATCAGGAAAGCCTTAAGAAATCGAATCCACTGGTCTAGCGATAATTTTTTTAATACATTTCCATAAAAGGATTAATATTTTGGATGAGTGTGCTGGGGGCAATTGTATCTGTAATGTAATATCTTCTGAAATGTAAGTGCATACTCTAGACATTTATTTTCCTTCATAATTAATTTTACTAAACTTGGCTGTTGTCCACATAAATAAATCTAAAAAATGTATTGAAAAATTCAATAGTGTTTTTGTTGAATGACTTAAAAAACTCAAAACACTTTCATATTGTTCACAAAGGACACCACGTGTTGGACAGCCTTTGCAATTTCACCAAAAAGTTATGATTTTTTAATATAAACTTTAAAATAGAAAAATGCTTTCTAATTATTCTTGACCTGTTTGTGGGCTTTGTAATTACTTATGTAATGAGTGTGGTACCTTGATTAATTGATATGGGTGTTTCTGGGTAGTCCACGCCCTCTGTTACGCATAATAACACCTGTTAGTAAATCTTATTAAGGGCTTCATTCCCCATTCTGTTTCTGACTCTGATGAAGATGTAAATGTACATCGAAACGTTAGTCTACTATGCACCTTTTCCATTAAATTAATGAATCACTTAAACTTCTGTGTTGCACCGGCAATCTTTTTTCTCTTTACATTGACTAGTCCTTGCCCTGGATGCACCAGATTTTTGTGATTGCAGAAGCAGAGCGAACTCTCTTTTAGAAAAATAAATTGCTTTTTAATTGAATGACTTAGAAAATTCCAAACTATTTTGGGAAGGTCCAAAGGCTGTGGGTGTTCTCTCTGAACAATTTAAAAGTGATGTGGTTTCTAAATGATTCAACAAAAAAGCTGTTGAATTTTCCAAGTTTCAAATGTTTATAAAAGAAACCATTCTAAATAGCAAAGGATGTGCAAAATGTGGGTGTGTTCTCCGACCAATTTGATAGTGTTTTGAGGTTTCTAAGCCACATGATGAAAAGCTATTGAATTAATAACTTTGAGGCATGTAGATAGACGTTTTATTAACTAGACTCTCCAGTATACAGTGTATGCAGTGTGTTTGTGTATGGTTAATGTATTTTATCCATGTAGGCAGAGTCCGAAATGAACACCCGTCATATGCAATTAGATTTTCAGGTTGGTGAGTAGATCTCAGAAGGCTATCCGCCACACTGGTGGGTAAATGTTTGGAATTTACACTTTTTCAAGCAGTGTTGTGGAATAGTGAGACTATATTTTTGTGGAAACTAGTAACCTCAAGCAGTAGTTTCTCCATTCAAGTAACTTGTTATTACTTTTAAAATGAGACAACTCATTATATCAATATGATTTCCCCTATTCTGTTTTTAAAACACAAGAAGGCAAAAGTATTTTGTTATCTTTTGTTATTTTCTTTAAATCCATCTATCATTCGTTTGCCCCACGCTGATCTAAAAAGGTATTGCGTTTGAACGGGAGTGCATATGCGGATTGGGGGTAGCGAAATTGGAAACATACAACATACATGTTATGTTGTAATACACCAACATTACTGTAAAACATTTGCAGTACTTTGAAATTGATTTCTGTAGTTCTGATGCAGATACAGCAATCCATAAACATAAAGTGGAACTGACAGCATTTTAACTATCGTACTTCGCAGATTTGAAGCAAACAAAGACATACACTTGTGTTCAAAAGTTTGGGGTCACTGTTTTTTTTCTTAAAATTTTTCTGCTTCACAATTCCACCTAATTCTGCCTGTTGTCGGCAGCTCCACAACTCCTTGGTCAGATCTGTGGGATGGCGAGTGACGTGCACACGGTTCATCCAACCACATGTCGCACAAAAAAGAAGCCATCAATGGCTGAAACCACATTGTTGAGGGACTGCTCGAGTTACAATAAAAATGTGCAGTTTCTTGAAAATGCAGGAATCTAGTTTGAAATGTTAATGTTAAAATGGAACTGAAATAGCAGAGGCAGCTTTGTTTTCTTTTACCAATTTGTGGTAACTCTCTGGAGATTCAAGTAATTAGGCTTAAATGATTAGATGTAATATTTTTTTTTGGTTTAGCCTAGGCCTAGCCTACTGTATATTAAACAAACAACATCATTATTATAACACAGGTGTAAAGTTGTCGCCTTCCCAAGTAAATTTACCCAAACTCCACAAATGACACCAGTCAGGACACAGATGGCATCCAAACTCCCACGTGCCGAGCGTCTGTATTGACTCTGCCAGTGATTTTTTCATCAGACTACGATTTGGCAAAGGCATTGCTTAGACTGAACTCAACCAAATAGAAGTAATAGAAAAGTGTTTAAAATAGGCTTTGAATGTCCTTTTATGTTGTGTAAGGCAGGCCGGGTATAGAAATAGGCATTGTACAAGGACACAGATTAAAGTGACTGAATTACATATAGTTAGTACTGTTACTGAGATTAGATGGTATCAAACCCAAGTAATTGCTTTGTGTGCCAGACTAGAAGACTAAAGTTGAGGAAAACATTATTTGTACCACACCTTTCCTGCTTTTTCCTGAGTTCCTATTTATTTTCTCTCTATTCCCGGATAGCTAGAAATAATCTTACCTATATTTACAGCACTTCAAGACTCTTTTTCTATCAACTAAGGGTCTTAATCTAAACTCCGCCAGTACATGTATATTGGAAACAACAAAGTAGTAAACAAAAGGTGTTTAGCCATTCTAGACTTAGAAATCCACAGCTCTTTGTCAGGCTTGTCTCCATAAGATTTGAATTGTCAACAAAGCAAGTGAGCATGACAGAAAATATTCAGCGTGACACCAGCGTCATTACAACGTTAGACTTGCTGTAACAACAGCGCCTGACATTCAATTTCACACAGGAAAAGTACAGCTTGAATCTACAGTCAGTTATCCATAAAATTATAATAACAATAACACACAAAAACACACATAGACAATATATTTAATTAAAATCTGTTTAATAAATCCACCACACACATATTGTACAGACCCACTTTATCCAACATTTTCCTGACTATGCACTATTATCAATGCACTCTGTATCAATATACACTCTTGATCGATATCAGTCTATCTGGTCGTAGTCCAGGCAGGGTTCGTTACACAGGGAGGGTCGGGGTCCAGGCAGGGTTCGGTACACGGGGAGGGTCGGAGTCCAGGCAGGGTTCGGTACACAGGGAACTAAAACAGGAAAAATAGCACGATGAGGACAAAATACTAGGAACAGAAAAACCACAAGGAAAACTAGGACTAGGAAATAAGGCTAGACTTGAAGAACACGAAATGGAATATTTACGTGGCTGTACAATAATCCGGCAGTTGGCTGACTGACTTCAACTC
>JACXGM010004795.1:0-23876 GCA_016801145.1 Umbra pygmaea
TGTCCACTATCTTGAAGATGTGGAAGACTGATTACGATGTTGATTGTGATGTACAAGTGTGTCTGCGTTACGGTGCTGTACAGTGATTTTTTGCCGTCCTTGGTGTGATCCCGGCATAAGACAATTGCATATACAATCGTCTTCCATCTGGAGCTCGCTACCTCGCTGGTGCATTTCAGTTTAGCGACACCTGCAAGTTTAAAGAATAAAATAATCTATCGCCTCCAACAGTCTTTGATAAGTCTAAGTAACGATGTGTTAATGTAAAGACACCCATGATTCTGTTTCTTACCTTTCCCCTCACACTTCTAAACCTACATCGCAACAACTCAAGCTTTTCATGTTCCCTTAACTTAAATCTGACCTATAATTCAGAGAGATACATGACATACCTTGAGCTGTCCCATTACCATGCTCATAACACAACTGTCTGGGGTAGGCTGGTGGTCTTGAGCAGTGATGCTGTGTTGGATTGACTGAAATGGTAAGCTCTGTAATAAGGGAAACAATGTGTTTATCATGACCGTACTAAATGAAGTTAATTAGGATCCACAAATTCAAGTTCACAGTACTTAGTTCAAACCAACCTAGTACATAGCAGAGACTAGTTTTAACTTTACTACATGAATTCATGCTTACTGTGATTTTCTCCATAATAGCTTTGTTCCCTTGGTAACCAATTCCTTCCCACGTTAAACATGAGGCATCAGTCTGGGGACACAAACATCAGTAATTTAAGACGAGCGATTTCATATTAACTCTAGGAGCTGGGGATGATAGTATTTCTCCGATGTTTTTATCCCTCACAATTCAAACCATATATGAGGGGTAGAAGGAAAATAATTGAAAAATAAATTGTGACAGACGTCACTTCTCCAGATGACAATCATTTCTTATTGTCATTCAAATACTCACATAAAGGTCAGCGAGTTTGGTTCTGTCAGAATCAAATTGTTGGAAATAATGTTGAACAAATCCTGCGCCAATCTGCTCCCAAACTGGTTTGCTTGCCATAATTCAAGTCAGGTTCAGGTCTGGAGACGTAGAGCATTGAATGACACATCCAGCAACTTAACCGATAAACACATACAGTACATCCCTTGTTTAATAACACATTTTATTAACGTTATCACCAATAATCGACACATGAAGTCGTCAAGGTGTGCCATTATGTACCTAGATAGTTCTGCACTTCTAAAGAAAAAATTATAACATCCGTAACGAGAATGGCTAGCTAGCTAGATATAAAACCTGGAGATGGCCGATGTAGCTACGTCAAAACAATGATTCCACTTTGAAAATGGCTATCAGACTTTTACTTCATTTTACAATAAATAATGTCGCATTTAGGCAAAACCTTTAATTGTTCAAAGGTTGTCTAAAACTTATCATAAAACGTACCTTAAAGTAAGCTAACTAGCTATCCAGTCGCACGCCTCGCCTTTCCCGCTTCATCCGGGTAACAGGTGGTGACGTCACATACTTAGGAAACTAGGACCAATTGAGTGGTGCTCTGGTTTGATTGAAGGGGGAAAGAGTGCCTAAATGAATCGCAAAGGGGCGTGCAATTAACAGTACATCAAAAGTAAACTTCAGTGCCAACAAACTTGCTAGTAGTTGAATGACAGTACCGCCCATACAGTACTTGTCTGGAATGGGAACGACTTCAGTAGAACAGGAAGCGTGATCGGAAATTCAGTTATTATTTTACCGTCCTGTGGCTTCAACTTTTATTTACTGTCTCAACTAGCAGGCCTTTTCAAATTAAACTTAACTGAGCTGCAGGTGTTCACATGAGATTCCACATTACATTTTCTTGATGTCTTTCTTCTTGAGTTTATAGCTATGCGTAGATACAGCATTTATTATAATATTTCTTTACATAATCTTAAACCTGCCACTATGTGACTTTTTGGAAAACTACAAATACAAATACTGTTTTAGGACTAGTAAACGTTAGAACCTAGCATGTTGGGATCCAGGGGCTGAAAACATCAACGTAAAAAATACAAACTACAGACAATAAAAGAATAGCAAAATCGACATTTCATAATATCTAACTAGCAACATTTCATTTACGGAAATTTGTTAATTCCTGTGTTCAGTAAAAACAAACATAAACAATTTCCGAAAATACACATTATTATTTTGTCCATCATATGCATTTATTTCTAATTATTGTGAAATGTCTGTATTTTGTATTTATTAAGTTGATGTTTTCAACCCCTGGATCCAATCGTTCCTAATGTTTAACAGTCAAACATAGTTTTTTATTTTTGTGAAGTTTTTAAGAGTTACATATTGCAGGCATTATTCTCATCCAAAATAACGATATCAATCGGAAAGCATCACGTGACATCCCATTTAAAATCTCATTGTTAAAAAGTACAGCCGACTACCGGTGGTATGCATGTGAATGTGCTATGGTGGAAAATTTGGCCCCTCACATTTTTGTAAATGTATAATAATAACATTTCATGTGACAACACTTTGCTACAATGTAAAGTAGTGAGTGTACAGCTTGTAGTGTAAATGCAGGGTTGACAACTTTGGGAGTTTGGCTGGCGTGAGACTCGGTAAAATTTCAGTGCGCGCGCATGCACGTGCTTGCGCGAGGAGAACACTTTTGTTAACCCTAATAATTTTAGAAATGTCAGTCCTTGTTTACTTAGTATAAACCGTGATTCATGCAAAAAAAACAGCTAATAGAATGGAAATGCTTATTTTTTAAATTCTGAAAGCGTCAGAGTCACGCCAGATGCGTGAGAGTTGGCAACCCTGGCAGTGTGCTCCGACTCCCAACCATGTTCCGAATCTAACACTCTGAACTTTTCACACGCAACTGATGTACAGGTGCAAGGTTTTCAGCGAATCAACGATCAGAGATCTCATGCAGTGATAACGTTTTAGGCAGATGTTACAGCTGTGGGACTACTCTCCTGTCATTAATACGCTGGGGTCTAGTCATCAACAGAATATTAACGGATTGAAAGGAGAGAAAATTTGATTTTGGCGTGACATTCTTTGCGTGTGCGTGAGAGCGTGAGATTGATGCTGAAAGCGTGAGTGTCACGCCAGATGCGTGAGAGTTGGCAACCCTGTAAATGTGCTGTCCCCTCAAAATAACTCAACACACAGCCATTACAGTCTAAACCGCTGGCAACAAAAGTGAGTACACTCCTAAGTAAAATTTTTCAAATTGGGCCCAATTGGCCACTTTCCCTCCATTTTCCCTGTCATGTGACTCATTAGTGTAACAAGGTCTCAGGTGTGAATGGGGAGCAGGTGTGTTAAATTTGATGTTATCGCTCTCAGACTCCCTCGATCTGAATGCATACTAGGTGGGTTGTTGACCGGAAAGAAGTTTAGGAGGCTCTATCTTAGTTTTTATGTAAGGGAATTTGTGCCACCGCCACTGAGGTGTTGGGTGGTGGGATGTATTTTATTTTTTCTAGGGTCGTGGGGTGAGTTGGGTGGAGATGACTTGGGTGGGCCGTGTCCGGCCTCGCTCTCCAGTGCTGTTGGTGGCGGTGTATGCACCTTCAGTTGGTTGCGATCCGCCATTACCCCACAGAAGAAGAACAGACTCCTTCATACTGGTCACTGGAAGTTCAAAATGGCACCTCATGGCAAATAATTCTCTGAGCATCTGAAAAAAAGAATTGTTGCTCTACATACAGATGGCCTAGGCTATAAGAAGATTGCCAAGACCCTGGAATTGAGCTGCAACACGGTGGCCAAGACCATACAGCAGTTTAACAGGACAGGTTCCACTCAGAACAGGCCTCACCATGGTCGACCAAAGAAGTTGCGTGCACGTGCTCTGCGTCATATTCAGAAGTTGTCTTTGGGAAATAGACGTATAAGTGCTTCCAGCATTGCTGCAGTGGTTGAAGGGGTGGGGGGTCAGCCTGTCGGTGCTTAGACCATACTCCGCACACTGCATCAAATTGGTCTGCATGGTTGTCGTCCCAGAAGGAAACCTCTTCTAAAGATGATGCACAAGAAAGCACGCAAACAGCTTGCTGAAGAGAAGCTGACTAAGGACATGGATTACCAGTGATGGGAATAACGGCGTTATAAATAAACGGCGTTACTAACGGCGTTAGTTTTTTCAGTAACGAGTAATCAAACGAATTACGGCGTTACCGTACTGACAAAATAAAATGTGGCGTTACTTTAATTAAGCTCAATGAAGCGGTAGCTTCCTTTCTGCAGGACCTGCAAAGTTTTTTTCCTCTGGTGTGTGTGTGTGGGTCAGGGGAGTGGTAGACAACCACAACTGATGATGATTGGCTTAGAGTACTACATTTCCATCGTTTGCCAACCAACCAGGGGCAGAGTAGGGCAGGTGTTCCATGTTCAGTTCACACACATGCACAGACAGTCGCACACACCAACGGCCAGGAGTCAGAGCGATGGCAAGTCAAACGAGTTCAAAGGTAGCTTTCGCAAACTGTAAGTATAATAAGCACTACTTTTCCCTCGTTGAGGTAAAAGGCAACAATGTTTATGTAACGGGCAACTTGTGTAAAGGAAGAAAGACACTCCACGTCGGTGGCAAGTAATTCGAATCTAATGAAGCACCACATCGTCACATGCCGCCACAAATTAGTGGCCAAGAATGCAGCTGATAACGTGAGCTCCACTACCAAAGGAGATGGAGCCACGACATCAAAGCAACTTAAACTACATTTTTATCCACCACCGCAAACTCTTGTAACTCAGACTAATATTTAATTATTTTTAGTGTCAATTTCATTCATTTAACATATTTAATAGTTGAGGCTTCCAAGTTATTTGACATACTTGATTTTTTAAAGTAATGCAATAGTTTCTTTCCCTGGTAATTAGTTACTTTTATAATGATGTAACTCAGTTACTAACTCAGTTACTCTTTGTGAGGAGTAACTAGTAACTATAACTAATTACTTTTTTTAAGTAACTTGACCAACACTGTGGATTACTGGAACCATGTCCTGTGGTCTGATGAGACCAAAATTAACTTATTTGGTTCAGTGTGTATGGTGGCAACCAGGTGAGGAGTACAAAGCAAGTTTGTCTTGCCTGCAGTCAAGCATGGTGATGGGAGTGTCATTGTCTTGGCCTGCATGAGTGCTGCAGGCACTGGGTCGCTACAGTTCATTGAGTGGACCATGAATGCCAACATGTACTGTGACATACTGAAGCAAAGCATGATTTCATCCCTTCGAAGACTGGGCCGCAGGGCAGTATTCCAACATGATAACAACCTTAAAAACAAATCCAAGATGACCACTGCCTTGCTGAAGAAGCTGAGGGTAAAGGTGATGGACTGGCCAAGCATGTCTCCAGATGTAAGCCCTATTGAATTTCTGTGGGGCATCCTCAAATGGAAGGTGGAGGATTGCAAGGTCTCTAACACCCACCAGCTCTGTGATGTCATCATGGAGGTTTGGAAGAGGACTCCAGTGGCGACCTGTGAAGTTCTGGTGAACTCAATGCCCAAGAGGGTTAAAGCAGTGCTGGAAAATAATGGTGGCCACACAAAATATTGACACTTTGGGCCTAATTTGGACATTTCTACTTTGGGGTGTACTCACTTTTGTTGTCAGCGGTTTACACCTTAATGGCTGTGTGTTGAGATATTTTGAGGGGACAGCAAATTTATACTGTTATATAAGCTGTATACTCAGTAATCTACATTGTGGCAAAGTGTAATTTCTTCATTGTTGTCACATGAAAAGTAGGAATCATATTTACAAAAATGTGAGGTGTGTACTTACTTTTGTGAGATACTGTAAAATCAAACCATTGCTAACATGGTCAGAATGGTTTACACAATTATTCATATTAACTTATTACAGAATGGATGTAATGATGCAATTAACTGTGTAGTGTGTAGACTGAAATTATATTTCTATGAATATACAACTTTGACAAAGTATGTTAAAAGTACACAGTGTATAATTTCAAGCAATGTAAATATAACTACTTTCTTTTAACAGCTCTAGATTATGTATTTCCACACACACACGCACGCACGCACGCCATTGTATGATTTTTAAATAATGATTTGGCATTTTATTGCATGACATAAATATTTAATACATCAGAAAAGCAGAACTTTATATTTGGTACAAAAACCTTTGTTTGCAATTACAGAGATCATACATGTCCTGTAGTTCTTTACCAGGTTTGCACACACTGCAGCAGGGATTTTGGGCCGCTCCTCCATACAGACCTTCTCCAGATCCTTCAGGTTTCGGGGCTGTCACTGGGCAATATGGACTTTCAGCTCCCTCCAAAGATTTTCTATTGGGTTCAGGTCTGGAGACTGGCTAGGCCACTCCAGGACCTTGAGATGCCTCTTACGGAGCCACTACTTAGTTGCCCTGGCTGTGTGTTTCAGGTCGTTGTCATGCTGAAAGACCCCGCCACGACCCATCTTCAATGCTCTTACTGAGGGAAGGAGGTTGTTGGCCAAGATCTCGCGATACATGGCCCCATCCATCCTCCCCTCAATACAGTTCTGTCGTCCTGTCCCCTTTGCAGAAAAGCATCCCCAAAGAATGATGTTTCCACCTCCATGCTTCACAGTTGGGATGGTGTTCTTGAGGTTGTACTCATCCTTCTTCTTCCTCCAAACATGGCGAGTGGAGTTTAAAACATAAATCAGACCACATGACCTTCTCTGGATCATCCAGATGGTCATTGGCAAACATCAGATGGGCCTGGACATGCGCTGGCTTGAGCAGGGGGACCTTGCATGCGCTGCAGGATTTAAATCCATGACGGCGTAATGTGTTACTAATGGTTTTCATTGAGACTGCAGTCCCAGCTCTATTCAGGTCATTGACTAGGTCCGGCCGTGTAGTTCTGGGCTGATCCCTCACCTTCCTCATGATCACTGATGCCCCACAGAGGTGAGATCTTGCATAGAGCCCCAGACCAAGGGAGATTAACCATCATCTTGAACTTCTTCTATTTTCTAATAATTGTGCCAACAGTTGTTGCCTTCTCACCAAGCTGCTTGTCTATTGCCCTGTAGCCCATCCCAGCCTTGTGCAGGTCTACAATTTTATCCCTGATGTACTTACACAGCTTTCTGGTCTTGGCCATTGTGGAAAGGTTGGAGTCTGAGTGTGTGAACTGGTGTCTTTTATACAGGTAACAAGTTCAAACAGGTGCAGTTAATGCAGGTAATGAGTGGAGAACAATAGGGCTTCTTAAAAAAAAAAACATGTCTGTTAGAGCTGGAATTCTTACTGGTTGGTAGGTAATCAAATACTTATGTCATGCAATAAAATGCAAATAAATTATTTAAAAATCATACAATGGGATTTTCTGGATTTGTGTTTTAGATTCCGTCTCTCACAGTTGAAGTGTACCTATGATGAAAATTACTGACCTCTACATGCTTTGTAAGTAGGAAAACTTGCAAAATCAGCAGTGTATCAAATACTTGTTCTCCCACTGTATTTAAGACAAAAACAGTTTATAGGGGACACTGATTTCCTGCAGTGCTTATTTTGCCATTTGAATAGGAATAACAATGACATTAGTTATTTGGGCATAGAGCTTTGATATAAATTATGCATTTTAGGACATGCTTTATTGGGTAGCAAAGCAATGCACAGTGTAGGTAATCATCGTGTGTGTATATATATATATATATATATATATATATATATATATAGCTTTTTTATTTCTACCTTTTGAGTTTAGTTTTTAAAGCAGTTGTAAGCTGTTCACTTGAAAGATAAAGTAGTTCCATTGTCACGGCTGAAAATTCTACAAACAGCACTTATGAATGTATTTTAAGTGTAACAAATTCCAAGTGCCTTTTTCTCTCCAGCATTATGCTATACATCCAGGAATCAACAGCGTCATTCAGATGTCTATAAACCAAATTAATAGAAGTGCCATATAGTCATGGATTTGGCAATCTTAAACCACAGACATTTCATATACTTTTGCTGAGAGTACATGTATGAAGATTATCATTCTCTGATTGTATTCAATAACTGACCACAAGATCATTAAATTAAAATAATTCTGTCAATAAAAAACGATTTAAATTAATTTTCCTATTTCACGTGTCCGCATTCAAAAACAATCAGGTTTCTTCTGTGCCTTCTCGTCACTTGTTAAGAGTTCCAATACAATATTGCTTGTTGAAATTATACCTTCATGATATTCTCAGTGCAGAGGAAACTAGTCTCCTCGTCTCTATAGTCAGGTCCCGAGCCATAGAGAGAGGAGTTGCGACACTTTTTGATTTCCTGAACAATTTGCAGCTGCATACCCCGGAAGTGGGTGGCAAAAGCGTACTTGAGTCCAATGGGAGTACACTCCGTTGTACGTTTTTGCCGCCCACTTCTAGGGTACGCATCCTCGTATAGTGGTCTGAACTCCTGACTCAGGCCTACTCTCTCACATTTTTTGGTGTCTGTCTCCCCATACATACCTTTCTCGCTAGAGTCTGCTTCCCACCATCCTGGCCCTCCATTAATAATACAACAACCATTTATTAAATACCTCCATGACGCAGAATGTGTACATTCCATCCAAACCATCTGCTGCTTACAGTTAGTGTCCAACATAATGCACATGCAACTAAAACAAATATGGCAAAGTGTTGCGGCATCGTAAATACTATGCATGTAAAGACTATACAGCTAGAAGGTATGCTGGACAACATCTATCTAGAAGCCGAGCCAGTGTACAAACTACAGGTGTCTGTCTCAAAGTGCTTCCTAAATGGCATCATACTCCCTCTGTAGTGCACTACTGAGTAGAACGTGAAGAATAGGGTGCCATTTCAGAGAGTTAATGTTCTAGGTGGGTGATGAAATAGTCATCTGTTCTGAACACTGGAGGTAGCTCCTGCTGCTGTCTTCTGGGGCTGGCCGGTTTCTGCAGAGACAAACATTTATGGTTTATTGTTGATATTTACTAGTTAAGTAATTTTCAAGCTCTATCAAACCAGAACTCGAGCAAACTGAGTTGTCAGGTCCAGAATAAGAGAGCTTAATGTGTAGCCTTGGTCAGAAACCATTGAAGCAAATGCTCTTTAACTACCCTGCTATGTTAAGTTGATGTTATTCTATCCAAGTGAATAAGAGTCTATCCTCCAATCACATGTTGTTTGTCATCGAAAGATGCACGCATGGTTGAGTTCATCCAATCTGCACTTTACTTATAGACTTACAATTTAAATGAGAACCAGGCATTCTGGGACAAAAAAATACTTTAACGATTAGTTGTTTGATTCATTTCTCACATTTAGAAAACCAGGGACGTTCATGGTGCGAAAGATCTTTCTGAAGGCGCCTGGCAGTGTTCCTTGTTCCCCCTCTGCCTGTGTGACCTGATCCTCCATAGCATTGATGTTGGCACCAACAGTCTTCACCAACTCCTGGACACAACATCAGGGAACATGGTTGGCTACAGTCTAGTATACTAGAGTATAACCCAACTCGCCAGTTATTGGTCAACCTATGGTCTGCTTGGCAACACGTCCTCTCTGGCTTGAGACTCACAATCATATTTGTTCAAAGGTTTTTCTTTGTGTCGCAGAAAACCCATTTAAATATAAAGTTAAACACTAACTTTCCTTACAAATTATAACCAAACATAGAATCTGTTTTTGTTCTTTCTTTCTGCACATTCCTGTTTTCCACCCGTTTGTACTAACAAGTCTGTGGAAACCATGTTTGGGTTGTAGAATAATAATGACTATTGGATTAAATAATTTCTTCGATTTCTACGAGGATCTCATTATCATCACGAATTTACAACTACCTTGTCTTTTTTTTCAAATGGCACCCTTTCCTGGCCCCACGTGTCTTAGATTTAAAGTAGTGCATGATATCGATAAATAGGGACCATTGTTTACACAGACAAGATCAGGATGAATTCAGTGATAAAATATTAGTCATGATAAATGACAGTAGACCACACTTACATCCAACTTGTCAATCTTTCTGTATATTTGCCTCATCTCATCCGATTTTCTGTGGATTTGAGGTAGATTCTCGTTGACAATTTGTGACGTATCATTGCGGATCTACCAATAGAGGAAATAAAGTCATCTCAAACCCGTTTAGAGATAAGCACACAACGTTGCTCTCATCTCTAGAATATCATACCATGTCAAGCATTCCCACAAATTCATCCACCCTAGTTAGCATTTCCTCCAGACTCTTCTCCAAACAAAGTATCTGTAGGGGAATAGAAAGGACATGCAATAATCACACTCAAGTGACAGACATGGGAACTTAATTGATGGTCAAGCGTATCCACTTTAGTTGGCTACAAATAACTATTAGAAGTTGTGGCACTTCCCAGCATTAGACTACATTTACCAGGACAATTTAGATTCTAACCTCATCTACTGCAGTAGATCTGATGTAGGAAGAGTAACTGAGCGCAGTTTGTTTTAGGATTTCATCCTCCCGGTCGTGCTCTTGCTCGGTGTCGGACTGTGCGATGTTGAAGCTTGCGCTCTGCGAAACGGCTGCGCTGAAACTCGGGCTTTCCGACACTGTGCCACTGCTCAGGACCTCGCTCAACATGGATAAACTGCTCTCACTCTGCGACACGATGCCACTGTCTCGACTTACCTCTGCACTGGACTCCTCCAGCGGAGAGAGAAGCCCTACCCTATTTTCCATCCTAGGCTCCATCTTTGGTCCGTTTTCTATTTCTTCACAGTTTTTTATTTTTACTACCTTGTTATGTCAGCTGGTTTAATCACGTGGTTGAAAATCTGGATGGCGGCTTAGAAGGCTCCAACAGCATAGGGAAAAAGCGAAATTTTAAGAGGATTACAACGAAGATTGACATGCCTGGGTTTAGCGTGCAATGTCCCCACATATTTATTATTCAGTAACAAAATTCAGAAAAAATTACTTATATATACACACATACACACACGTACGCATGTATGTACTATGCATGCATGTATGCATGTACTCTGCATGCATGCATGTATGCATGTATGTATGTATGTACTATGCATGCATGTATGTATGTACTATGCATGCATGTATGTATGTATGTATGTACTATGCATGCATGTATGTATGTACTATGCATGCATGTATGTATGTACTATGCATGCATGTATATATGTACTATGCATGCATGCATGTATGTACTATGCATGCATGCATGTATGTATGTACTATGCTTGCATGCATGTATGATGTAGCTTTATACCAGTGGTCCTCAAACCCTTCCATAAAGGGCCTAGTGTATGCTGGTTTTTGGTCTTTCCCTTCAATTAGAGCATAATTAGGACCTAGACTGCCAGGTGAGGGAAGATAATAACCAATATGTGAGCTACTCCATCAGGCTTGTACAAGGTAAAAGCAAAAACCTGCATACACTAGGCCCTCCATGGAAGGGCTTTAGGACCACTGCTTTATACAATAGAAAAAGAGGAATGCCAAGAAGTACATTTAAACCTTTATTTCAAGATTTGACTTCCAAAAATTACAAAACAGTAAGAAAATAATATGATATGAACAATATATTCACAAAACAATTAAAAAGAATGGCATTAAGGGTTTGAATTTCAAGTGTGGAAATTAGATTAAGTGATACAGTTTAAGGCTACTATGGAGGAGCTGAACATCTAACTAAATAATTGAGTAGTTACCGACAAAGCTCTGATCCAGTCAATACTCATTTACCTTTGAGTGCTCAGTAGATATCTGAACTAAAATGAATTAAAAAGGCACTAAGTATTTCAAAAATCATTTCTCTAATGTATGTGGGGAAAACATATAGCAATGTACATAATGATCATTGGATAAAAAACAGTCTAGTTAACATATGCTGAAATATTCCTGATTAGAAAATTACCCTCGTACCATAATACTTCATGGAACTGCCAACATCAGAATGTTTACCATGGTTTCTACATGAAGGGTCACACTCCCATTTTAAAAGGGCCTACTCATGGAATTGCTTGTTCATATGGCATTTTTTTCCTTGTAAAAATCGATTCTTTATAAAAATCAAATTGTGCATTTAAAAAAAATGTTAAAATAATCCCGACATTGTTACTGTAATACTTCTTTTTTTAGTTGATGATACTTGGTACTAACAGCAGGGGGCAGTGAACAGTCAAGGGGGATCACCTTACAAAAGTCAGAAGGTGGCAAATGTAATTGAAGCAGTCAGAGAGGAAAAGGAAAGAACAAAAATAACACTTCTTAAAGAAAACAGGGTGAAAATACCATATTACACCTGGGAGGCCTAACAAGAAGATCATCAAGTGCTGAAACAACAATAAGACTGATCAACTTAAGAGGTTAAAGGACAGAAGACCTGGTGTTCAAACTACAAACTTTGCAAACCTTGACAGCTAAAAAGGTCTAACTATAATTTGACTAATTGTGGTGCCTCATAATCCATCTCCTCTAGGAATGTTAACCATATCATGGATGGAAAGATTGTGCATGTAAACCAAAGTTCCACTTGGATCCATTCATGGATGTGTGTGCCCAATACAGTGTTGTGAGGTGAGTGAAGTTAAGCAGACAGACTCGGGTCATGACCTCACAGCATTGCTGGCTGCTGTAATGAACAGCTTTCATATTGCCCTGCCTCCGTTAATTAGTAGAGTTCACAGCTGAGTCGTTTTAAGTAAACACTACAGATAAGCGTTCATTAGCAATGAAGTGAGAGGGGTGTTAGTCAGCTAGTGTCTTTTCACAGAGATCATGTTTCAATCCTGGAGTCCGTTATAAGAGCACCACAGACAACTGGTGAGGAAGAGAAAACAGGATAAAAAGAAAATGTGGAGTGTTGAAAGTGTTCCTTGACAGCAGTTCTGAACATACAAGGAATAAATGACTTGGTAAAACGAACTGTTTTGGTAATTGTGGTGATCCAATGCTTATTATTAAGGTTAAAGCTTAAAATAATTTCTGGAATAAACAGAGAGTAAGTAGACAGGCAGTCATTGTACTGAAACACAGAATTGTTCTTAAAAACCCTTAATAAAACAACAGTTGGTCCCAAAAAAATGATAGGTTCAGGTTAAAAAAGGTAACAAAAGCATATGAAATATTTGACATCAGTAATATCATCAGAACTATAAAATACAGTGGACTCGGCTGAAATTATCATATGTCCCAACGCTCACTCACAAGACAGAAAACATTAAAAACACAAACAAAAACAGAATAATCTCCTTGTTTCCTGGATTATTTTTCTTAAAATGTTACATAATTAGTAGGTTTTTCTCATGGTGGATACTCCAGCTCACGTTCAGTGTGTGTGTGTATGTGCGCGCATGTATTATAGGGTGATGACGGTACCGTCCTCCTCCACCCCTCCACGTGGCAGAACGAGGCTGTGTCGCGGGTCTGTTCTCATGGTGCTGAGGATTTTGTGCAGGCTGCCATTGCTCTCCCGGAGAGACGGGTTACTGCTGTGGTGCGGGGGCTGTGGTAGGAGGAGCGGATGGGGGGGGTGGAGGTTCAAGTCCTTGTTCAGCTTGTAGCTGAGGCTATTGTGGTTGGACAGGCTGTTGAGGCTGGGCTGCGAGTGGAAGGAGGCGGTGGATATCACAGATGGCGGTCGGGTGGGCGGCCCGGGGGAGTCTACTGGGGGAGGGGCTTGGGTGTGCGAGCGAGATGCGGTCGAAACTGCGGACACCACTGACGCGTTGGAGCGGCGCGATGGCCGCTTGAGGCTGCTTTCGATGACGATGTCCGACTCCTCGTCGCTCTCCAGCTCGTCCGGGTAGCCGTGGGCACTGGTCGCCGTGGCGACAGACAGGCTGGGGTAGCCGGTGGAACCGCCGCTGTCTGACGACTGACCTGAGCTACCGGAGATCCGGCTGGCACGCACCACGTTGTTCCTCTGGTTCACCGGCTTCACCGTGACAATCAGGTTGTGGCTGTTTGCGATCATCATGTCCGTCACCTGGTCCAGAGTCTTGCCCGTCACCTCGATCCCGTTGACCTCCAGGACCTCGTCATTGACGGCTAGCAGGCCCGTACTTTCAGCCAGACCGCCAGGCACCATGCGGGAGATAAAGATTCCAGGCACCTTTTCCAGGCCGTGGGGGGTCACCCTGACGCTGGTCCCGTCCCGAATGTAGAACCCCAGGGGCTTGTCAGACCCATGGCGGTAGAGACGCACGCGGCGGTGAGACTCAGGCAGGATGTCGACGTCGATGATGGAGGAAACAGGCCGGAAGTCCTGCGGCATGCCGATGCGGATGTGAGGTCGCTTTCTGTTGACGTCGTTGCGCAGTGTCACCACAGCCTTCTTCTTCCGGGTCAAAGAGTGGGTCCCATAGTTACTGTAGTCAACCTCCTCTGAAACAAAAAACAAGAAATATAACTGTTTAGAATGTTTTCTTATACACAGAATACAGAAAAAAAATCTTGTTTTAGAAGCATTTAATTTCACTGGAAGCATATGGGCCTCAAATTGTGAGCAGATGTTTCCTACACATTATAATACAGGTTGGAAGTTGCAGAAATAAAATCATGTAACTCTCATTACTAGCCATATAAGAATTTATAGATAAAATATTGTCAAGAAATATGGGGAAAAAACTCTGCAAACTGTCTTTGCAGAGAATGAACAGCTGACTGAACCTGGGGTGGCTGCATGAAGTCTAGTCTGCAGTAAAATGTACTGTAAATTATATGAAACTTTCTCCTGGCTAAAAACAAGCAAAATGGTGTTAGAATATCCCTTCGCAAATCACTCTACTTTGCCAGCACTCAGTCAGTATAATTTTTTTAAACAATAAATATTGTGTTAATTGGACTCAACAAGGAAACACATCCACTACATTTAGGAGCTGGAACATCAACATAGCACAATAGTGGAGTTGCCAGGACATTCCTGATAGCAGTCCTGAAGTCATTAAAGAAATGCTGAGAGGAGAGATACCAGTGTGTGTGTGTGTGTGTGTGTGTGTGTGTGTGTGCTGTTCCTCTCTTTGCTGACAGAGGTGCCCCTCCCTACTGTCACTGGTTAGACAGCTGCTGTTGGAGGCCCATCTTGTCAAGACAAACCGTGGACAAAATGACACCCCCAGAAAAAAAACAGAAAAACCTTGAGTGATGTTGTGATAGCAGTCCTCTCTAAATTAACACCCACACAAGCTGGGACAGTTCTTATTAAAACCCTTTGGTTTGTTTATTGTGAAATAGTTTCCCTCCAGAACAAAGCTGGTTAGTCCGTTTCATTGTGGGCCATAGTGGAGTAATGTTTGAGTCAGGTGGACCACTGTGAGAAGAAACACTGAATACCATCCAGACTTAGTGGCACAGCCAAATTTGAAACTAAACTTCTTATGTCAGCATGGTGCTACTTAAGTTTAAGCAACTGGGAGGCTCTGCTTTTAACAATTTCCACAGAAGACCTTACATACAGTATTTACTTGGTTTCGAAAAGGTTGATAACATAATAACTGTCACGTCATTCTGATACACCACGGCTGAAACAAAAGAACACACCCTGTGACCTTCTCGAAGGACACGTCCCGACTGGTCGTTTTTGTTGAAGCAGACGACAAGGAAGGATGTGCGTTTGAAGGCAGCAAAGTGCTATGCTGCAAGAACAGGAACTACAGGTCCTACGGGGGGGGACAACCGTTTCCATGGCAACGGGCTACATGAATCATCGTCCCGTTTGGGGTAGACACTCGCTTTGGAACCGTGGTGTGTGAGGACAATTATTAATTTTCAAAATATCAAATAAAACATGAGCAATCCTTTATTCGATCGATCAACTAAAAACATGTTTGAAACCTCTTTGGCAATGACTGCTTCCTTTATTGTCTCACCAAGTCTCTGGAAGATTTGCACACCTGGATTGTGAAATAATTAACCATAATTCTATCCAAAACTCTTCATTCTCCATCAGGGGGTGGAGATCATGACATACATGTATTGGGATTACAGCAATGATCAAATCTTACAATAGATTTTGAAACAGACTCAAGGATCTCTTTGTTATTGTCCAGCTGGACGTACATTTCTCTCCAAGTGTCTTTGTGTAAAACTGACTGAAGACATTTTTCCTCTAATATTTTGCCTGTGAAGGGTCACATCCGGTTTCCAGTCATCAGCAGGAAGCTGAAGCTAGGGATACAAGCATCTAGGGCAGGGGTCTTCAACTCTAACCCTACGGGGTCCGGAGCCTGCTGGTTTTCTGTTCTACCTTGACATTAATTGGACTCACCTGGTGTCCTAGGTTTAAATAAGTCCCAGATTAGAGGGTTGCAAAGAAAAAGTGGAGTGGATCTGGCGTCGAGGTTCAGAGTTGAGTATGAAGGATATGGGGGGAGACAGAGGAATGTTATAGACAGTGGCCGAGCCGGGATTCAAACCCCCATCACCAGGGGGCATGGGTTATCCAGAGTCAGGAGCTAAGACCGCTAAACCAACCTCTGATTTGTTCAAATTCAACAGTGTTTCAATAACCCTGTTATGAAAGTAACAGTTATGGTCTAAGAGCAGCTACAGCTATAGACAGTAACAGCTATGACAGCAGCTAACGAAGACACAGAAACACAACCCAGAACTCGGCCAGCTCGTCTTTTGCTTTCACATAGAACTAGCCAGGCGCAGTCAGTCAAGGAAAGGATGGAAAATACCTGTAGCTTTCAAGTCCTGCTTTGAAGAACGTTGCTCAAAGCTTCTGAATTTCATCAAAGTACGGTGCAAAAGTTATTCTTAGATGTGGGTGGAGGGAGCAGGGAGCATGATTATTTAGATTAAAGCCAGACAGGGTTTTATTATGGGGAGGAATTTATGCCACAAGTGCAAGTCGTCTGATGGAAAACACATTGAGCTGCACTGCTCCGTCTCATTACTGAGATGCACTGGTCTACAGACCTTCCTCCTACAGGCACATCCTAGCCAAAAGCCCTGGACAGGTAGACCCGTACCCCTACCCTGTATCCCAGACACACCTCATATGACATACATTTACCCCAATCCCACTAACAAATTGGATCCAGTATTCCTAAAACCAGAGAACTGGGAACTTCAGTGGAATTCTGTTCCTAATAACAAGCCACGCTGGCAGCAGCTCTACTGGGATCGGAGTCACAGCACAAGAACCAGGTCCCATCTGAATACTATATTTTGTAGTAAGAGGATTAGTCCTCTTTTTCAGATTGGCTGGCTTCTGCAATCCAGGCTCACCGACCATCCGGCTGAAGATTCCATTCCGGTCGGCGCCACACCCAGCAGGACTGCATGCCGTGGAGGAGGCCCGTTTGGACAAGAAAAGACCTGGTCTGACTGTCGCATGTTAGTAGGGGCGTCGGGTGGCTCAGTGGTTATAGTCGGAAGGTTGCCGGTTCGTTTCCCGACAGGGCCAAATGGCATTGTGTCCTCAAGCAAGATACTTCACCTTACGTTTCTCCAAGGGGTTGTCCCTGTAGTCACTCTAAGTTGCTCTGGATAAGAGCGTCCACTAAATGACAAAAAAATTAAAATGTAGTAAATTTTGAGCAAGGCAGTGATTTTAAATTAAAGTATGTAAAATGGAACATGGATATTACTTTTTGGTTACATACTCGGTAAATACATGCACACACAGTTTCAAAGGAAAATACACATATGAATTTATGCAACCAAATACAAAATAGAGAAAGAAAATCACTTTTCAAAGAAATTTGCCCATGCCCATGTCAGCCAACTACAATATTTTGTGCTGAGATACATTCTTCTAATGTGTTCATTTTTATATGCATTTTCAAAGGATGGTCAAATGGTGATAGTATGGGGGTTCCTGCCTACAACATATATAAATGTAGTGGGCTTAAGAATACCCATATTGTTGAAGCTCACCAATGACCTTTGCAGTTCTGTAGGACAGATCCCCTGTTCATGAAGTAGACAACATGTAACCCCCCATTCACTGGGTTGTGTGGTGGACCCACCTACATTGGCTATCATAAGAGGACTGCACCAAATTTCGCTTGATGACGGGTGTCTTCATAAGTGACTTCCCGTCAAATGCAACCAAGTCAATGGTCCTTCTTGGATAAATATAGCTAGCAAGCAAGGATTTGCAATTACGTTGCATGAACATTGTTGTAACTGGCTAGCTACAGTAGATTACAATTCACATACATTCATCTGATAATAGTGAAGTAATGTTTGCCAAATGTAAATATTTTATCTACTGCCCCTGTCCTGGGTGGAAACATGTAACATCGAGGGTAGACAGTGGACCTGTGAGCAATCTGCCCACTGCACCGTCACCAAGGCTGCCTTAACAACTCCTGACAACAATAATCCTCAACTCAGATCAAAGGCTTTCCAGTCATTACTAGACATCAGAACTAATAAACTCAATGAATCCCTCAGAACTAACAGAAATTAACAAAAACTGAAGTGTTTCTGAACAGTCAATCACGCAAGCAACAGATTAAGAGAGACTGCAGACTACAACAGGAAGACATGAATTCAATCAAGCGTGATAAATAATTGAAGTAAAGATGGAAGGGGGGGGTTAGTCCCATTAATGTGGGAGCTGCTTGCTGAAAGAGAATGTGAATGATCATTAGAGCATGATGATGTGGTTTCAAAAGCTTTGAGGGGGGAAAATGATTTTTGAAAAAGTTGATGCTTCCCCAGTCAATAACTTAATCCCAACGTTGACCAACGGACCACAGAACAAAGACATGTAATAGTTCTATTAATGCGGCAGACTAGTTGGAATTCAGACGAATGGAATTATACAGAAACTCTACAACGAACCCAATGCACTTCACTGTGGTCGAACATCCTCCCAAGAACAGTTAGTCTGGAAACTAACAGGGGGCTTCTGAAATGGCTTGCCCCTACGGTAAGCTGTGGTAAAAAATCAGTGCATTATCTATGGCTTTAGCATGTCACTTCCTACACAGTCACAGTGAACAAAGAAAACATCCTCGACCAAGCTATTTGATGCCAGCCAGTCACCTGACCCAGCTAGTCCAGTGCAGATCAGGGGTGAAAGGTGAAGTGCCTAAATTCCTGTGTGTGTAAGGACAGAGAGACCCCTCCACACCCCTGTCAGACTGCCAAGTTGCCTTTGTAGTTTTACAGGAATGTGGCTCGGATGGCCCAGGAGATATCCCCATGTTTATCTTCAGGTATAACTTGGCACATTACTCTCTTTAGCTCTGGCTATTTTGGTTTGTTGAGACTCAACTGGCTGTCCGGTAGTCCGTCTGTCACCCCACCCCCACTATATTGACTGTACACAAAATGGCTCCCCTTTTGTACTGCGAGAAAAAACAAGGTCATTTTAAAGTTCTACTGGATTTTTACTAAATCCAATAAAAACAGGAATCTAAGGGGTTTTATGAGCAGTCATTAGGCCTCCTTATGTCATTCCTTCTCAAAAGTATTTTTGTACAATTACTGCTGAATGTTTTTGGCTGGCCTGAGGAATCTATTAGCAAGCCTGATGAATCTATTAGCTGACCTGCTGTTGGCAAGCAAGATGTAACTTACTAGTAAGAAGACGGAACATGATTATAAAGAGCAAGTGGATTGAATTTGTTAATCCATTTTAGGTTTATTTACAAATCTATTTGTTCAATTCATGTCTAGGGATGGTGCTTTTTGTGTAATGTGGATTTGTCAAAGTTGATGACAAAACAAGAATGGATTAGTCTAGTCTGCATGAAAAGGCTAAATTTATGGATCAATTCATGAACAACTCTTCCCATCAACCAGATCAGCTTTAAAAAAAAAAATTGTAAACATGATCTTAATAGTCATTAGCTCTACAAAAGGACAACACCTCGGATGCACATGTATTGACTTTTACCATTGCGTCATCGGTTTAGTAATCTGTTTAGTAATATGATTTGAGATTGGAGGCAAGTTGAGGATTGTGACAAACACGTGGCACATAACACGGTTATGATGAAGCAGTGGATGGGATTCTCTGTACCAATGTGTTCGCCAGGTATACTTTAAGTCTCTAGCCTGTTCACAAGATAAACAAGACTCCTAAGAAACCTGGGTAAGTCAGCACACCAGCAGGTCTTCATCACCCTGGTGTGGGAGGTAAGAGGTTGGAGGTCAGGACGAGAGACGGGTGAGAACAACCAGTACTGTACCTTACCACAGTGGCAACGTGACTACCCACTGACTACACAGTGACTAAATACTCGGAATGAAAGTATATAGACCAGAAACACCACAGAGAACATTCAGGCACAGACCACAGCTGGCTTTCCCATTAATTCACTGGCTGATGCAGTTAGCCTGACTCTGGATAAGATGACTGAAGAATTTCCCCCATCCCCACAGCCCAGTGTCAGGACACAAGAGCGGAACCAGCACGCGAAAAAGGTCAGAGAGGTTCCAAAACCTGCGGGTTACCTTCTGTTGACAACACGTTCCATTAGGGAGGACCAAGCTACAGAAGACAGACTGCACCTAGACAATTTTCTAGCACTAAAGTGCCTTGTCCATGACCAGTGTTAAAAACGCTTTGCGCCAGCTTTGCCATTAATTTCCTTCGAGGCAAGTGTTTGCTCCCAACCTAGCGATGTCTCTACCCTAGGCGCAAACACTCGGAGCTCAACACTCGGAGAGCAGCGCTTTGCTGCGCTCAAAGTTAAAATATTTTCAAGGTTGACCCCTGACGACACTGACCTCCTGAAGCACAATTAAATGGCACTCCAGTTATTCAAATAATAGAAAGAGAACCTCATTTTATGTTTGTCAGAGTAGCCTGAACTACCTTTAACACTAATTCGTATGACAATATGGGTAAGAAGTCATTGGCACTAGGGCTGCAGCTATCGATTCTTTTTGTAATCGAGTTAATCGAGTAACTCGATGAATCTTTTCAGCCCTAATTGGCACAAGAAGATTTCAGTTCGAAAAGAAACAACTACTAGCCTGCTAGCTAGCTCCAGTGCTATAGCTGTGTTAGAATGCACCCTACCTAGCGGAGAGCAAGGCGTTGATTGATGGTCATGGTTGGACAAGGACCTTTACTCAGAAAAAGGGAATCACCCAGAATGAAATGCACAGTCTTCCACGAACCCATTTTTTACATTCTTGTCTGAATGTGCAGGGCCTTAAGAACATACACACACGATGACAGATACAGTTACTACTTGGGGAGGAACCCCTTTAAATTCCATACCTTTCAAACACACATAAATATCTCACTTGTCCAGAAAATAAAAGGGTCCACGAATCCAAGCAAGAACTATCAGTCTGACCCCTTCTAGCCAGTGACCCTCCAAAACTGGCAGCATAACCAGAGTCACGGGAAGACGGTGGAACGCTGCCGGAGAACTGATGCTATTCAATCCCTCTCAAGAGACAGGGCGAGGAGGAGGATGAGGCGCTCACTCGTTCTATAGCTGAGTCTTGTGCTATTTAGTGCGTACTCAGCAGCCCGGTTACCCCCTCCTCCCCCGTTACCACCAGACATCTGGGAGCGGTTAGGGGAAGGAGGCAGGCAGCAGGGTGGGGAAGAGGCATAGCAACACCATGCCCGAGGATTAGCCCTCTTTTTCAGATGCATCACATTCAGAACACGGGTGCTGGTGGTTGAGTCGACTAACGAATGCGGGGCGACAGAGATGAAATGGCGAGAAAGGCAGAGAAACGGGAGCAAGACGTCCCTTTAAATAGAGCCGCCCTCTCCCATTCCATCGAAGGATCCACATTACATCCTCTCATAACCCTAAACCAGGGGTTTTCAACTCTTACGCTACAGGGCCGGAACCTGCTGGTTTTCTGTTCTACCTCATCAATTGCACCCACCTGGTGTACCAGGTCTAAAAACTCCCAGATTAGAGGGTTGCAATGAAAGAAATTGAGTGGAACTGACTCAGGGGGTCAGCGTTGAATAGGGCTGGTCTAAACCATTGGGACCACATTGGTGCAGGAAACCTCTTCACATAAGAATGTCTGGTTCTCCTTAATAAAGGTTTCATTGCTTCACTACATAATTACTTCTACTGTCTGTCATTCATTGGTCTTCCAGCTACTGATGAAGGGTCTCCACTGTGACATCAGCCTTAACACGTGTTGTTGGTTTAAGGTCGGCTGTGATCTTACCTCAGTCCATATCACCACAGGCTTTCAGGTTTACATTGTGAGTCGGTGGTGTATTCATTAAGCAGTACAGGCCAATGGATCCGTTTAGCCTCTTAGATTCTAATGAAGTGTCAAACTGATCTGAGATCAGCACTGGGATATTTTAGGCACGTCTCCAGGTCCAAAGAATACAGCAACAGGCAAACTAACGAGGGGTTTTGATAAACAGTTTTTGGTTTTGTGCACAGATTCCGGCAGTGTATGGAACAGGTCAATATAAATCACAGTTGCTTGCTGGGAGATAGACCCACCTGACTGTTTACAAACAAGAAAGGCAGACTTGAGAGACTGACAGAGAGCATCGCTCTAGGGAGGGGTCATCTAAAGGCCGCTTCAAATGTAATCTCCCCCTCGCCCCCCACCCGGCCCGCTACTTTTCAAAATGGGAGTTAAGTGTTTTTTAAATGTTTTCAAAAAGGCATGTTCAAAATTGTAGTTAAAAAGAATCTCCTAGGAGCTCATAGTCCAATAAAAACTCAGACAGTCAAGTAACATGGATTGGGCACAGATGTTATTTAAACAACAGCAGCAAGAGCCAGCTGCCGTTTTTTGCCTGCTACAGCCTGGTAATAGTGCAGCTACAATAGAGAATAATAATATTGTTGAGGCCAACAAATTGCCCCACACTTAAATATAAAGTCAAAATGATTCTATCCACTTTCAGTGTTCCAAGCAAAGGAGTAACCTAATGAGTCACAAAGCTGTAATCATTATAGAGAGTGGCAGACAACATAAATCAAGTGTAAAATTAGCTACATTTCCATTCAATGGGAGAGACATTTTTGTTCTCATTGATTTTTCCTCACCAATCTTTTCTGCTCCAAGTTTGTCTTGTCTAAACCCCCTGATCCTGCCTTGCCGACATCGCCGCAACTCCTTAAACAGATGCTGGACGGTGATGGCCGCTCGTATGGTTCCTCCAACCACATGTCGATGAGCCCGCCAATCCTTCAACACTGCTCATCCAACAGGGAAATATTTAGTCAGACGATGTGTAGGATGATTACACTCACTAACCTCACTTTGGCGATTGAACTTAGTGGTGTCCGAACTGTACACGAGTCACTGGAGAGCGACGTGGGAGGATAATCTGACTCATCTACCCTCAAACTAGGCAGTGGTTGACTCATTTGCGCTGTCCCATCCCTAGTCACGGAAGCTGTGGTCACATTTCTAAAAGTTGTATAAAGAAAATTGTCAATGTTCCCAACAGTGTTTTTATTTTCCTCACAAGGCTGATTTGCTGGGGATAAAAAGAAGTGAGGTGTCATAATCCACATTAACAATTTATAAAAACAAAACAGTACCTTTAAAATCTAAGTATAGATGTCACAAAACCGGTCGTGTTAATGAAAAGCAAAAGATGTGCCAACAGCCTTCAACCAGCAGCCTGCAGAAATACAGGTGGGATGTTTATTCAACTGTCTTTTGCAAGGCAGGAATGAATGAATGAATGAATGAATGAATATGATAGTTTAACTCAATGAAGGTAGAAAGGAATTTTCATCAGGGATACCTCTAATCCCTGTTTCATTTTAACATTTCCACCTCACTAACTGTCCACCCCCCTCCTACACAGATGCACGATTGTTTTTAATGCTGCCTTATTGGCAGCTTCGGAACTCGTTGGGACAGATCTGTGGGATGGCGAGGGTTTGCACATGGTTCATCCAACCACGTCGCCCCACTGCAGTTTCTTTTCGCACTGTGAATCAAACACTCACTTTGGATTCGCAGTGAGTCAATAAAAAATATTCGTTTGGACCCCCGTTAGGA
>JACXGM010004795.1:23976-36944 GCA_016801145.1 Umbra pygmaea
GGGTGGAACCTGGATTGCAAATGTTTCAGTGCTTATCAGCTCAGTGTGACTGGACAACTGGACTCCAGATACAGCCTGTCCTGGCCTGGAATCCACCCCTCACCAGCTAGGCTGTCAGTGAGCAGAACCAGACCTCCTTCCACTGACCTCTTCTCTCATCTGCCCATGGTCTGGGTGATATCTAAAGGGTCCTGAGAAAAGGATTACAACCGTAACCACACCGACATTCACCCCTTATCTCTCCTTTATCCTCGTCCCTCATCTCCATTTGACCTTATCACCCCCGTCAATACAGACAGGCTCACCGAAACATCACGACGCCCCCAGCCTGTCCAATCACAGCCATCTGGGTTGAAACACACCGGCTTTGGCCACTCCCTCTGTTGGACATCCACACTCAGTAGAGAAGTCGTCCAAGGGATGATTGTAGGTTTCCCCTTCAGAAACTGGCTACGTATCACAAGACAATGGTCAGAGACCAACTGGAGGCGTGATTGTAGTGACAAAGCTTAATGGTTTTATCCATCAGTAGAGAAAAACAAAGGGAGAGAGAGAGAGACACACACACACACAAACACAGACAGGGAGAGACAGATGGATGAAATGCTGAAGAGGGTTCATTTAACCACAGTAAAAATGCATTCACTGCTGTCTCTGAACAGTCAGAGATGCATTTTATTCTGCGGTTGTCAAGAATAATAGGAAACACAAACGGCTGCACGTAAATCACGTCTCGTAACAATAGGATACTTTGCTAATAAGCTGCATGTGTGACATTGCGAGTATAGAACATAATTTAGAATGATTACATCACTTCGAGAAACTCCCCTGTTCACATTGTGCAAGAGAGCTTGACAGGCTACATATATCAACACGAGGCAGTGTCATCTCCTCCCCACTAGAGGCTCCATGTCCCTGGGTGTTGTTGGCTAACCGTTCTGCCAGCTGCAGGCTGAGACAGGCCCAGGCTGGAGCTACACCTGAGACAACAACCAGCCAGGCCTGGAGCTCTGCTGCTACACCTGAACAACACAACCAGCCAGGCAGGCAGGACACACTGCTGATGACACATTCTCAACTAGTGCTTCCTCTCCGCTCCACTGACTGAAAGAAACATTAGACGAAATAGCTGAGAGGACAAGAGGAGCGGTAGCAGGGGCAGTAGGTCAACCAGCACATGCTTGAAGCAGTGAGATACTGCTCAATTGGGTTGCAGCGGGGCTCCTGAGAAAATAGGTGAAAAATCAGCAATGGATTTTCCAAACATCCACAGACAGCTGAGCCAAACGTCTGTCTAGTAAACAGAGCTATCCATAATGTACACTAGTCGTGCAGGCTCCTTTTTTGACCTCATCCAACTCCTCTTTCTAATCGCCCTGAACTGTTGAACCACTGAGCTGGCCTGATTGGCTGACATCCCACAATTGAACAAGGGCCGTCTTCTGCCTCCCTATCATTTTGTCTGACGCCAGTTATTGGGCTGCAGTCATTCAACCAATATAAGGGGACTTAAAGCCAGCTCTCCAAACCAGTTAAGGAGGTGCATGGGGTAGTTTCCAGAAGGTATAATATGGGCTAAGACTGAAAATGTTCATACTAAAATCTGGAGATTTCATACATGTGCAGCCAATCAGCAAATATCACTTTGGGATTGACACCTCTTCTGAACTACGGCAGCCAATCAAACACCCCACTGTCTGTTCACATCGGATAAGAGTATCTTCTGAGTGGTGGGGGAGGTTGATTTAGTGTGCGTGGGGGTATTGCATGGCGAGGGCAAGCTGGCTCATTGTTTTACTACACATTGACCTACATCAGACTCTCTTGGAAACACAGCCTCAAATGAGCTAAATTGCTCCTTTAGTACCTCTGGTAGGTTTCGGTTGAACCCCCTGCCCTCAGCAAACACCTTTCAGATCATGAAGCCATACAAGTCATGCCTTAGTCTGTTTACATTTTATCTACAAAAAACAGTCTGGCTATCGGTGAAACTAGGACAAACGGCATATCAGAATTGAACATGCCATTGCCATGGTGATGCGGAATAAAGCAGATTAACATTTCCAATCTCCCTGTCCCCTAAACAAGAGCACCATTAATGTAACACAGGATCAAGTGTCGTTCTTAAACGAGATCGACAAGAGTATTTAAACAACAGGATAACAGTTCATGTCCCTGCAGGACACCAAATAATAATGCATACAGCAACGCTCTCTTTCTAGGAAAAAACCTGTCTGCTTTTACATAACACGCAAACGTAAATACAGAAAGACGGAGCGGTGCCCTCGAGTGCCCACTGAACCGCTGTATTCTAATCCTGTTAGTTCACTGGGGTGGGGGGGGGCTATATCAAGAGTCTGGTTAGGGTCTCTCTTGGCTGGGTTCCACTACAGACAGAAACAGCAGCAGCAGATCAGGGGGCCACAGATTACATTTTTGCTTCAGTGACGGTGAACTTGTGACCGGGGTTATGTAGTACTAAACCAAATAGCTGGGACAAACGTGCTTCTTCCCCCTGGCCTCAACAACGGCTTTAGATCACAGGATGTGTGGCTTCTTACATGACAGGCAAGGGGAAAAAACATACTATTCTCTTTCGTGTGGTGTGATGAAGACTTTTATCAAGTACTCATCTTAAACTGTGAACAAAAAGTAAATTGAGATACACTACCTTGTGCCAAAACCTGTAGATAGCAAGTATGGCCGTCAGTTAGCAACTTAATGATTTGGAAAGCAGGGAATTCTTTATTGAAATAAAGGAGTGCCAGTCCCGACTCTGGACCACATGTGCCCTGGCGATGGCGGTTCAAGTCCCGGTTCAGCCACTTTCTGTGCCCTTTCTCTCTGTCTCCCCCTACATGCCTGTCTCCCTATGCTTCCTAATGATCTGTCATTAAAAATAATAATACAAAAAAATACCCCCCAAAAACATATACCGTATATATATTTAAGATTTATAGGAAAAAACACCATGTGAGGGGCCCTGTTCACTGTGCAAAAAATGTCTCAAAGTAACTCACATCCATTGGACTAAAGCAGGAAAATACAGCTACTCTTAAGGCAATCACCCACAGACAGACTGTATTATACAGACGCTGACAGCAGTGGCTACAATACCCAAAAATAATAACATATCTTGTTCCTGTTTTTTGTTATTTGTTATTGTCACTAATTATTTAATAAAGTCACGAATGGCGATGCATAAACACAGAGAAGGAACACAACCAATTAGAAGTATAAGAAGCGGTTTAGCTTAGGTTTTGGATGTCTTTTCTGACCTGATCACTGCAGGTAGGATATAGAAAACCTTATTGCATATGGAAACAGAAGTTAAGTGAAGCAACTTATCAAATTATGCTAGATTTAATTCTGTGTTTCAAAGATTACTCCTAGGGAAGTTACCTTGTGGTTATTGTTAGAAGTCCACCTAAGCACGGCATTTGATTTTTTTTCTACCGTGAGGTGTCAACGATTTACAATGTGTTTCCTTTCCTACATGGCTACATAATTGCTGTTGACTTAAAATTAGGGAAATCTGGTACCTTCTAAACAAGGTCCTTTGAATTCCTTCTTTCATGAACTTCAAAGTCTGTGTGTCCAAGTGGGAAGCTCGTAACGTGGCCGGATGCATCTTGGCGTGGTTCGGTGTCTTGCTGCGTGGAGCAGAATAGGAGGAGACGACGCCCTACTCAGTAATTAGGACTCCAGAAATAAACTGTGTTGCTCAGAGCACAAGACGCCCAACTCCGCTCCGGTCACCACTACTGCTCAGTTCTCACGGTTCAAACCCTGTGTGCTCAGAAGTGAATCAGTGATAAATGAGCCCCATCACTGTGGCACATGGTGATGATCCCTGAGAGGGCAGCATGGAGCTGATGAGAGGGATTCTCTACCCTCAGTCCACACACACACATGCGCACGCGCACGCACACACCTCTCTGCACCCTGTACGTAGGTGTCTCTGAGGGCCCCTCCCCTCTTTACTCCCACATTTGAGGGCCCTTCCACGTGTTAGGCCGCTATATACTTAGTACCCCTTTCCCCCTGGTCTGACGCCCCGCCACACACATTTCCAGAATGTTTAGAGACACTTTAGAGCTATTGTGTTATGAGAAACTATTAATATTTTAAGTAAATGTTATGTTATATTTAACCTCAATGCAGTACAATGTGAAAGTCCAGAACAGAAACCGAGCCCCGGATTTTCTTAAATTTTAGTTAAATAGAACACAGAAGATGTTTCAGCACATGCATGACCTTGGCAAACTGTCACTGACAGCACCAAAGCTTTAAAACAAGGCAACCTAGATCCACCTCAATGAGCATTATAATACCTGATACAAGTACCCACTTGTGTTCACCACGCACGCACAAACACACACACACGTGAACACGCCTCCACATGTCAGGCCTCGTCTTACAGTAGAGCTGTAATTACAGGAGTTGGAGACTTATTAGAAGTCCAGCCTCCTCTCAAACGTCAGACAGCCTGCAGACACAGAGGAAATATACTCAATGCTTCAACCAGGATCCACAAGGCACCTCTTCTAAGGTCCACCCAGCACAGGGATACACATGCTCTCCGAAACCATATTCTGCTGAATCAGGTCCAGATCCCACTAAACACTGGCTGGCTGGAGCTATAAAGGACTACAGGCTAGCTCGTCAATACACTTCCCTCCAACTCAGTCTAAACGAAATCTTGGGCACACGCACAGGAGGGTTTAGCGGTGCAGAGTACACCCTGTATCAATGTGGGAGAGAAGCAGGAATCACATAAACGGCTCTGAAACCAGGCTCGGTTGTTTTCAAAGCAGGCCGTGAAGCAAAATGAAAGAGGGGAATACGAACAGCCCCCACGCTTGGCAAGCACAGAGGGTTAAGGTTAAATTAAAGTCAAAACTCCGCCCCCAGTGTGATGTCTGTGTGTGCGACTGTTGTGATATAGAGCAGAGGTAAGCGGGTTGGAGGGTTAATATAGGACAGAAAACAAGGCCTGACTGCAGCCTAAACTAATTTCACTCTTCTACAATCCTTCACTCCTTAACAGTATCTGCCTGGTTGGTGCAGTGGCTGAATTTCTCCAGACTATTAACCACTGTTAAAGTACAAACAAACACACACACAGAAAGTTAAAGTAAAGCAAGGGCCAAATTTGATTTGGTAATCTAAACTTAGTCAGAATAGCGGAAGACAGCAGACGACCGAGGCAAAAAGTGGTAAGATTTAGGGCCCATCTATTTGGTGGGTAATGGCCGTGCAACAACAGAGCAGGCAGTTTGAGGCAGCCAGACACAAAGAGAGGGCCCCCATCAGGCATGCTGTTAGCCCTCCACACTGCTCCTAGCAGGCTGCCTGAGCTCCATCAACCCGACCACACACAGCTTTACTCTGCTCTACCGTAGCATAGACGATCTTGGCATGGGCCAGGAAATAGCACACACACATAAATTTAGGTCTTTAAAAACAGCTGTTATAAAACCTACAACTAGAAAGACAGTTTTCATAATTAAACATACAGGATGTAGTTTCTTTAAATTATGCTATAGCTAGCATTTAAAAATGTTGCTTGACAGGTGGCCTTGGCTTAACTCTATTGAGAGCATCTCACGTGGACTGTAGTGTTTTACATATAATGAGACTTCACACAGGCACATTTGGATTTCGCACAAGAGTTTAGAGGGCTGCTGCGTTACACTTGTCTACAAGATGATACTGCAGATGTTATGTACACGTGTTTCCAAAATATTAATGAAAAAACAAGGGACTACACAGCAAAATAATCAGGCAAGTGCTTTTGGTTGATAATTTACAATTGGCATGTTAAGTTTTGAAATGAAAATATTTTATATTCAACATTCCCGACCGGGGATTTCGAGCGTGCGAGACAAGGGCGCACACAATTTTTTTTCTGTGGCACGCGACAAAACGAAAACAGGAAGCATGGACGAGTTCGAGGGCACAGTAAATGATTCATAATAACACAGTTAATGGTTCATAATAAAACTGTAAATGGTTCATAACAACACAGTTAAGATAATCTTAGCCACTGTTGACATTAACATCAATGCTGCTGCCAGTTCTGCCATCTTTTACCTTTTTCTTCTTCTTCTAGTCCGTAGAAATATCAAAGTCGGTAGCCTCTCTTCAGAGAAGACCGCAACTAGTGTTGCGAGCACCACGCACAAGTATAAATAGTTCTGGCGCTCCCATGACGTCACTTTGGCATGCGCCAGGTTGGAAACACCTAGTATACCGCAGGTTAAACTGTCCTTCTGTCTGCTTCAACCCTCAGTGAGGGCCCCTCACTAAAGATGAAAGACACCCTGATGGTGGTGTTTGACAGGTGAGAGACGAGGAGGGGGCTCCTAACAGGTGTCTCTCTTGCTTTTCAAGAAGCCGTGCATTTATCCAAATCAACGCAGATGTTCCTCACATGTGGACCCATTTCATAATCGCTCTCTACAGCATTCAGATACTCTCATCCTCTCTTCTGGAGGACAAAAGAAGCCATAGAGCAGCATGAAAAGGGAGGCCATAGAGCAGCGTTAAAGGACAACTCCAATGCAAAATGAACCTAGGGGTTAATAACACATTGCTACCGAGTCGACTGTTTTCTGGGATATGTTTTCATGCTAATTAAATGTGTCCAGTTTTAGTGCGAACTGATAATAACCTTATAACGCTAGTTGTGAGGGCATGGATGAAGTAAAAATAAATCGCTATTACAGACCCCTAACAAGGCTCAAAATAGCAGCACAGTTCCACGGTAGTAAAATGAGCGTCCCTATATGTTAACCGAAGCATTGAGAACTTTGTAAGTGTACAGACAGTTAATTTGAAATTTTGTTTAAAAGACATTACTGTTCGTGTCTACAAGGCAGCCGCCATCTTCGGAAACAGACTTGATTAGTCAAACCACAAACTCTGTGCTACGTGAGCTGAACTGTAAGCAATTTGTATTTTCGCATTGCCAGCTGTAAGTCTTGGTCATTGATCTGCATGAAACCTCTTGCCATTGACAATTCCAAATCACAGTTCAGCTCACGTAGCATAGAGTTTGTGGTTTGACTAATCAAGTCTGTTTCCGTAGAGCAGCGTTAAGGGGAGGCCATAGAGCAGCGTTAAGGGGAGGCCAAAGAGCAGCGTTAAAGGGGAGGCCACCAACACCATGGGTTCTTGTTATTTGGAGATTTCTCCAAAGCCCTGTGCTCAAGAGGTGGACCAGATGTTGAGATGTTACCCTACGGTTGGCTGCTGTCATAGACATAACACCAGGCTTACAATGAATCTGCAGACTTTATGGTGCATTGAAAATAAAAGTAACTTCAGAAGTACCGATAGGTTTTAGCCATTTAGCAGACTCTTGCCTAGGGCTAAATATAGTTAATGCATACATCTTACGATAGCAAACTATTACAGTCGAAGTACATTTTCTCTCAATAAAAAGCAGTCTCTCTACAAACATTGACTATAAAGAAAAATGCACTTTGGTGTGTGTGAGTAGATACAGTACTCTTCGTAGATGTTATGCAAGCTACAGACAGTGATTTTCAGTTAAATAGCTCAAACGGGCTGCACCTGGGTGAAGAGAGACACGTGTCGCTAACAGAGATGTGTTAAATGCTAATGTCAGGCGACTGTAATGCAGGGTCACAGTCTCAAATCCTCACCAGAGAAGGCCTACACCACTGAACACCAACTTCTGGATCAAAATAAAATTGCAACAAACATTCTTATTCAGCCAGATGAAGATTTCCACTGCCTTTATCAAACATGTTACTTGTCAACGAGCATCTCTAGATGGCTAATCCAGTACTTAGTCTGAGCTCAGAGCTTTGAAACGTAGCCCTCTGTGGGGACTCAGCTGGATGACTGGAAACACACCATACCCTGGTCTGGAGCGAGAGCTGCTTTGTGGATTTCCCTCATAATCCCTGCTCTTCATAGCACTTTACAACAATGACATAAATATAATAAAGCAGCCAGTTTACAATATAAACAGTCAGCCATGTGCCTAGGGAATAGGTTGTTACAGTGTAAATGACATTCCTCTGTTCAGGCCATGCCAGGCTTTGTTTCTGACAATATATTTTTGATTCAAATGCAGTTTGGTCTTAAAATACTTTCCCTGAACATTGGCCAAACAACAAACCAATCAAACAACTAACCAATCAAACAACTCAATAAAGGTCTTTCTGAAGGAGTCCATTTGAGCATGTTCAACTCTTGAGAACATGTCTAACCGAGGGTTTGGTTTGTACAAAGCTTCTTTTCAGTCACCCAATCCTGGGTTGTTTGTACTACATAAGTGATGCAGAAACTGTTTTGGGTTTGTCTACCAACATTATCTGATGCTCCAGTCCACAGATGAACTTCCAGGAGGTAACAGATGCTATTTACCCAGAACACTCCAAGTGAACCGGCGCATACAGCCACTGAGACGACTTTGACCGAGATCATTCAGCACCTCATTCCCAACCTTCCGTTATTTATTGTAACTGGGACTTTAGCAAAATAGTTTGACTGTTAAAAGTTCTGTCTGTTTTTGCCGCTGCAATGATCACATCTTCATTTATTTACTTCGGCAAAACAGAGGTCAGACAATTTACTGTATTTAAAAATTTAAGAATCTGTCTGGCATACTAAATTAATGTAAACATTTAATTTTGTGTGTCATTATTTTATTGGAACTCAGCAGTACATCAATAACATTTGTGTAGTCAATGTGTGTAAACCTGAATAACGTTTGCCTGTACAAAATACAGACACATCTGTTTTACATGGCATGTACAATCTTCCTGGTGATTATTTATTTAAAGTCCCCTCCATTAGATTTAGGACAACAAGTTAAAATTATTAGTTTAGTACAGTTTTAGGAAGTTGGAACTTTTGATGGTTTTGAGGAGTTTCTGACTTTAGTCTCCGTTTAGTCAAGTGCATGCATGTTCAGATTTAAATCAGGGGATTGACTTGGTCAGTCAAAAACCTTCCACTTTTCCCCCCTAAAGAATTCCTTGGTGGCATGGCATGTTCCTGTTCCATTGTGAAGTGTCACCTGATGAGCCTGGTAGCCAAGCTATTTTTACACTTCTGGAATCACTCTGCTGCTGCCAGCACTCATTAAATATAATATATGATCAATACAGATAGATGAGTGAGCCATTACCGTGGCAGCCATAGAGTTTCATGGTCTAATGTTTCACAGTGGCCACGCCCCTCTACTGGGGTAGAGAAGAAAATAAATCATTTTATATACTCCGTAGGTGCTCATTCATATAAGACATGAAATGACCTTGATTAATCTGGTTCATTATTTCTTATTAAAATGTCCTAACACTCCTGTCACTAGTGAAGAATGTTGTTTGAACAGTTTAGTACAACATATGTTGGTGTCACGTTATCAACCAAAGAAATGATTTACAAATGTATGCTTTTGTGGGATAGTTAATGCTATTAACATGCTAACATACATTCACACAGACAGGTAAATGGAACATTGCTAGGATTGAATATAAGTTGAAGATACTTAAGTGTAACGGAGTAATGGAGATCACTGATTACTATGATGAATAAATATCATCCACAACATCTGGATGGGACCATAAATAATTATACAAAAAACATTGAATATGTTTGCCGTAAATAGCCTAAAATCAGGGATGGTTGCATTGACTTCGAATAATGATTATTTCTGTACCCCACTAATGCCAGACTTTCTAAAAATTGTAACTTCCGCTGTGAGTATATATGCATATCCATGGCATGAATCCACCTCCACCATGCTTCACAGATGAGTTGGTATGCTTTGTTTCATCTGCAGTTAATTTTTCAACACACATTTGCCTTCCCATCATTAGAAAAGTGTTTGTCTCTCATTGATCCTTAAGTCTTACAATACTGTACATTAAACGCGAACACAGCCTCTGTTTTTTCTGCTGATCTGACCTCGTTTTTTAGACTGGTTTACTTAGCTGACCTGGTCATGGCCTACTGCTGAAAACACCAGTAGTTTCTTTTTTCCAGAACATTACAAATCACTGTTGATTTGGCTACGCCCATCTTTTGTGCTATTGCACAAATTGAATTCTACTTTTCTATGAGCAGGGGCAATACAGTATAAAACCCCCATTGGCCCGTTTCCTCAGTCATGTCAGTTAGCCTCAGACTCATTACCTGCTATGGCTAAGTAGCTTACCATACCAGTGACATAGCAAATTGTTGAAATCCAAAATGGCAGCACCCA
Source organism: Umbra pygmaea (assembly GCA_016801145.1). Classification (NCBI taxonomy): domain Eukaryota; kingdom Metazoa; phylum Chordata; class Actinopteri; order Esociformes; family Umbridae; genus Umbra; species Umbra pygmaea. The sequence continues at coordinate 34,223 of JACXGM010004795.1, forward strand.
TGTAACAAAAACAACACTTTCAACATACCAGTTTATCCCTTTTAACAAATTTAGCCATTTTAATCATTGTACCAATGAGAAGAAAAAAAAAAGTCTGTTATATCACCTTTACATAAAATTCCAGTTCAGTTCATATTTAAGCCTGTTATTTTATAAGTCTATAGTTCTTGCAAATGTGCAGCAAAGCATTTGTGAAGCCATAACATGCAAAACCTTGAGGCAGATGGGCTACAACAGCAGAAGACCCCACCGGGTACCACTCATCTCCACTACAAATAGGAAAAAGAGGCTACAATTTGCAAGAGCACACCAAAATTGGAGAGTTGAAGACTGGAAAAATGTTGCCTGGTCTGATGAGTCTCGATTTCTGTTGAGACATTCAGATAGTAGAGTCAGAATTTGGTGTAAACGGAATAAGAACATGGATCCATCATGCCTTGTTTCCACTGTGCAGGCTGGTGGTGGTGGTGTAATGGCTTGGGGGATGTTTTCTTGGCACACTTTAGGCCCCTTAGTGCCAATTGGACATTGTTTAAATGCCACGGCCTACCTCAGCATTGTTTCTGAACATGTCCATCCCTTTATGGCCACCATGTACCCATCCTCTGACGGCTACTTCCAGCAAAATTATGCACCATGTAACAAAGCTTGAATCATTTTAAGTTGTTTTCTTGAACATGAAAATGAGTTCACTGTACTAAAATGGCCCCCACAGTCACCAGATCTCAACCCAACAGAGCATCTTTGGGATGTGTTGGACTGGGAGCTTCGTGCCCTGGATGTGCATCCCACAAATCTCCATCAACTGCAAGATGCTATCCTATCAATATGGGCCAACTTTTTTAAAGAATGCTTTCAGCACCTTGTTGAATCAATGCCACATAGAATTAAGGCAGTTCTGAAGGCGAAAGGGGGTCAAACACAGTATTAGTATGGTGTTCCTAATAATCCTTTACATGAGTGTATAGTGAACTTCGTTTCCCAATCATAACACTATTATTCATTACTTATTTCTCAGATGAGTTAATTGAGTTAAAATGTTTCTCTAAGAAAAGGAAGATGCCTGATGAAGATAACCAGGTATCCTAAGTTCACATTACCTACACAGCGTTTAAGGGAAAGACCGAGCTTAAGCTATCTAACCCATTTAGACTATAGCCTACAGGTGCACTGGAGGGTACAGCGCTGCACTTCATAGCGCTAGTTGGGAAAAGTGGAGAAAAAAACCATCACAGTAGATAGGCCTAAATCTAATTTACATTGAGTTTTTTATACTCGGATGCCAACAATGCTTTAAAAAATCTGGAGAAAACACTATTGGTGGCTTCTACAACATTTCACAATGTTATTACTGGTTGCCTGGTGAAATATTAGGCAGGTGACAGAAGCAGACAGGCAGAAGTGCCCCCACTGCAAAAATAAGTCCTAAAGTAGGGCCCTATGGTTTCCGCGTTGCGGAAAACATGGACGGAATCGCGGAATCTATCAATAAAGCGGATTTTACTTATAACACGGAAACTCGCGGTATTTGCATATTTTCGAGCAATCTATATATATTTTTTCTATAATCCAAATATATTCCAGTAATATTAACAACTGTCATTGAGTTTGTCACAATACAAAAGGTAGCAAACATGGAAGTTAATTTGCGCTCTATATATATGCTATATGCAGTGTGTTTCTCTACCGAATTTGGCCAGCATGCGCTCCGTCATATCGTTCAAACGTTGTAATCCGCTTGATAACTGACAGCTATTAACAACGGTATTCACTCCATTCTAAATTTTCCAATCAAACAATGCTTTATTTTCTCAATTCAATCACTTATCCAAATGCATATAACTCGGTATAGGCTACTATGTTCCTTCGCCTGAAGCAATTCTCTGACAGTCTTGCTAATCAGGCAGCTCGCACTCAGGGAGAGCAAGGTCGAACTAGCGGGACTGCTGCTGAATGTTATGGCTTTGTCCACACGATTGCGCCTGATACAACTTCTTAAAATAACGTTTATAAATATTTTTGTTTGTCGTTGTTCCAATTTTCTTCCATATCTTAGGAAATCTTTGTCTACTCTTTTATTTTTTATTTTGGGTAGATTAATCTAAGAAGAAATAATGTGTTATTAACATGACTAATATTTCGTGAAATAGCCTTCTGCCTGTCTAGAAATAAGTACTTTCATCATATGGAAAGTAAATTTTGCCTACCTGGCAATGATTGTGCAAACTGTACAGCAAAATTCTCTATATATTTTAGGTTCGGGTGCGGGCTCCTGAATGCAACTTTTGTCCAAATCACAAAAATTGGAAAAAATAACGGAAATCATGGAATTTGGAAACAAATAAAACGGAATTGGTCAAAAAATTACACAGATTTCATAGGGCCTGACTAAAGGAAACACTGGATTTCAAATGCAAAAGCAAAGGATAGGGCCCATAGAACAGAGACTATCTTACACCCAGCGCAATTGACTTTTTACACAAACGCATGTATCATTCCTATCTTACACCCGACGCATATGAAACTTTTCCCTCCACAGACGCCCGTCGGTAAATTAGGGAATGAACTTGCGTTCGTTGGGCGGTTCAGCGAAAAGAAGAGGCGTGTTCCGGCGCAAACGTTCCCTGTTGCTATCTTGCAGTCCCCGAAAACAATTCCGCCACTGACCAGGAAAAACCTGGTTTAAAGTCAGTGGCGTGTTATTCATATGCTATTTTAAGGG
>JACXGM010004796.1:0-12914 GCA_016801145.1 Umbra pygmaea
AAACCTTGCATAAATATGGGCGTGTTATGTAAATTACGATGGTTTTCAACCGTCTGATTTATCAACAGCCGCTAATTCGTACGCTGGAATTGGAGTGATACGAAAGTTTTGTAAATCACACGTGGGTCTCGTCGTAAGATGATTTCTGCGCTCAAATCTACACTGGTTTCTACGCACGTTTGATAAATGAGGGCCAGTAGGTGTATACATTAACGACACATTGTATCTGTTTAATTAGAATTGGAGAATAGCAACTCAAAAACAACTGAGGCCACCTAAAAACTGACGATTTGAATAGTTTTTTAAATTTTCCAGAGGGTGGCGGTACAGCGCCCTATGTCACATCTCTTACGTGACATAGAGGAAGAGCTTCCGTGGGACAATACCTAATCGAATATAGACATATATACGAAATGACGTGTTCCCTAGTCGTTGACAATTGATAAACTTATGAAAATAAGTGAAAAGACGTTAAAAATTGAAAATAAAGTAAATGCTAAAGAGTTAGATCAAATGTTTTAGAAACATCGATGGTCGAACACGTGGTACCTAAAACATAAGGTAAATAAACTGTGAAACCCTGCCAGGCAAAACAGTTTGAGAGACGTCTTCATAACGTTTTTTCAATCTGCTAAGGCCTGGGGAGGGGGGGGGGGGGGTGAGATGTACAAGGTTATATCAAGCAGGTGCAATAATGCCAAGTACCACATTAAGTTGTAAATATTTAAATGCTATAGGATAAGGCATTAAGCTAAAAAGGCGATGCAGAAAAGATTAGATTAAATAGGTATAAAATGCTATAGGAAAAGGCATTCAAAAGATTAGTTCAGATATGCAGCCTAAAGAAAAGTACAGGGAATAAAAGATAGAAATAAAATACCCTGTGACGCAGCTAGCTAGATAAAATAATTGAGGTGCACGTAGATAAGTGATTGGATCCAATGTAATATAATGTAAATAATATGAAAACAAACATAATAACGGGAATGAGGGATGTGTAGATAGAGGGTTAAAGCTTGCTCTTTTGTGAAATCTACAAAAAGTAATGTTCAAGACGAGAGAGGAGGTAGCATATTTCCATGTAAAGTATTTTAAAATAAATGGACCCAAAAGTAAATAGACAAAACCCATAAATAGATAGACACTGTAAATTTTCCCTTAGGGTATAATTTGATTAATTAATTCGTCATTATTAGGGAAAAATTCTGATGAAAACAATTACAAAGAAGAAAATAGAGCCAAACTAAAATAAAATATTTATTGACAAAATAAGGAAATAGGCTAACACTCTGCTTAATTTTGCCCCTCCTACAGGACGAGAACAATAATATAGATAAGCGATAAGAAGTATCTCTAAACACTGCGGACGTAGTCATAATATCAGCTGGCCACTGGTGTTAAACGACACGTAAGCCCAGAAGGTTGAGTTTACACACGTTTTCTTCCCTCATTACATCTGCTTGAATAAAGATTGATATGTGTGAAATGTGAATGATGATAGAGAGAAGTCCACGACCAAATTGATATATTGAATGTTTTTGTATTTATGCATTGTTACATAAATGTTCATGTGTGATTGGAAAATAGGACCTGGTAAGTAGAGTTTACACTTTAGAAGTAAGCTACCAAAGGGATATATAAAAAACTGAGATACCGCATTGCCAAGACGCAGTTTAAAGAAACTGATAAAAGACCATTCAAATAAAAGAGAACATTTAACAGAAAAGTGTTGAAGCTTCCTTTTCCTTACTATCAAACCAAACAGAAGTGAGATTTCCTTTACTCAGCCCCTCCTTTACAAAGAAATAAAACAGAGGATTTTCACCACTCGCTTATAGTATACAATTAAAGGTACGGTAAGAGAGTTAAGAGTTAACACAAAATGTTTGTTTTTATATTTTCACTGGGTTTTAAAACTATTTGTTATGATAGCCGAAAGAACAAAACATTTTTCCACTGTTGATACGATTATTTTGTTGTGATAACATTGAAGTAAAGGCACATTACATTCAACACAATGTTTAAGGATTGGGACCTGGCAGTTGGAAAGCTGCCAGGTTGATTCCTGACTGTGCCAAATGTTTTACCCATGAGCAAGACATTTTACCCTGAAGTTGCTCCAGGAATTTGTTCCTGTGGAGCTGTAAGTCGCACTGGACAATAGAGCATACTGAAATAACTAGAAATACATACATTTAATATAGAGGATTAGACAAATAATTGGAAGACAAAATCAGATATACTATAGTTTAGATAGATTAAAGGCCATGAATTAAATAAGAAAAGTTGCACACCTGCCACTTACTCGAGGTGCAGGAGATAAATATAATAATTAGGGTTAAAAAGAACAGGGCCCGGTTCCCCGATAACGTTCACTCTTAGCCCGCTAAGAAGACTCAAAAAGATATATCTTACCGAAGTGGTTTATGTTCCTACGTGTGTTCCCCGAAGTCTCCCTTAGGAAGCTTCTTAACACGCTCCCTCTTAAGTGCGACATTACAAAGGCGCTGTCCCAAGGGAAGGTGCTGAATGTGTTGTCATCGATTGTTCAGGAATCAATTTTTCAGTTCACGCGAGGTGCAATACGGTGTTAAGAAAGACAACACGTAATATGTAAATGAAACATTCCTCAAATTATTCCAGTAACATTTATTTTAGCATAGTTGAAGTTATCAGTAAAATATAGACTACTAATTCAATTATCAAATTGTCAGTAATGTGTTCACTCAAGATGTTGTTACTCGCTAACTATCCTAGGGCTGCTGTTACGTATGAGTTGAGGGTTTTCATGTATTGTCTCTGTGGTTCCCCTGTATGTGTTATTTTGCCTCCCTCTTGTGTCTAGTTCGGGTATTAGGGGTTTGGGGTGTATATATTTGAAGTAATTGTTAGTCACAGATGTCTTGAGTTTGTAATCAGTTGTCTTAGCATTTAACCAGGCTGTTCTCCCCTTGTCTCTTGTCGGTCAATGTTTCCTGTTGCGTCTCCGTGTTTTCTGTTCTACGTATGGGAAGATATCGTAAGACGACTTGTTTCACCCTACGAGGCAGTTGTATTTTGAATTACAATAAAGAGTATTGGATTATCTGTACCTTCGCGACTGTCTCTTACTATTTCAAGGAGAAACGTGACAGCTGCAACTAACAATTATTTGGATAATCGATTAATTTGTTGGTTATTTCTTCGATTAATCGATGAATCGGATAAAACAGACTAACAAATATTTCCATAACTAAAAAAAAAATTATTCAAATCTTAACACAATAGACCTAAATATATGCTATAAAACATGTGCAAAACATATGCTAATTTCTTTAGTAATGTGCAAAATATAGAATTTTTTATCTTGCTTAGACTGACCTGAGATGGTAAAATTATTGTCTACAAAACAATTATAGAAACAGCTTTTATATAACATTGTTGTACATAGCCTTATAATAAGGCCTGTTAAATAGTGATTTTGTTGCTTTATGTATTTTTACCTGTTTATGTTTATTTTGACCTTAACTGTTTTTGATTAAGAATGACCTTTATTTTGAAACGGACTTTGGAGTTTCTACTGTGCGCAACATTAGACTAGTTGAAAAAACGATAAAAGTAAATCACGTAGTGAAACGTTTAACAAATTAGCATCCCTGAATAAGTACAATGTAAGCATATGATGTAATACTGTAATAGTAAGATCTGGTTTGTGTTTTAAATTAGTTTTGCACTATAAATCTTTCTGTTTGTTTACTTTAGCACTGCTATGTAGTGTTAATGAGCTTGTTAGATTAACGTTGGCTCTACCGCGTCTGCTCTACCACAAACATTAATTAGCCAGCTAGTTAAATACACTTGTCGTGCAATGTTGAAGTGGATTTAATTTAATAAACCAAGCTGGTTTACAAAACACAGGCTATTTGATAAATAAGAACTACCTGCTGTGGGAGGAACTAATCGTCATTTCAAAACGCAACGCGAGTTTGCATGTAAAACTTTTTTGTTTAATTTAAAATGAAGTTCTGCCATAATATCCAAGATTTCGGTCAGACAGGTAAAACGTTGTTTCTTAAAGTGACGTAGCTCCACCACACAGCTAGCAACAAAATAGACCCAACAAATCGATAATGAAATTTGTTGATATCATCGATTCGTTGTTGCAGCCCTAAACCATCCACTCTCCTCATCCCGTTGTCCCGCTTCTTGACGTGGGTTTAACGACTTCTAAAAATACAGTTCCAAATCTGATTTTTGTATGTGTTTGTCTTTATAGTTGCTGAGCAACAGTCACACCAGTGACCGTGTCTGTGTGTGTTTGTACGCTTATTTTCATTAAAAATAATTGATCATCAACAAGATTGTATGTCATTCTGTCATCCTTAATGAGTCAACAACTGATTCTCTATTGCCATTGGAAACCTACGCATTAAATCTTGCTCTATGCTCTATTATCTATGAGATACCTTATTTATCCACAAGGAAATTAAGCAGTGTCAATCTAAGTGCACTGCACATTCATATATAAAGGCTCCTTTGAAGAGGCTGTGTAAAGACATTAGTTCATAATGTACATTATCTGTGTGTTTGACGACGCATAAGGCTACGCATTAGCTATGCATGAGACAAAGCAGCAGAAAGGGAATTCTCTGACAAACATGTGACCTGCGTTCAATGCCCAATAAATTAATGAAGATGAATGAGCAATGTGACGTGCTAATTTGGTCATATGTCAACTTTTGACTGAGAAATTCTAAGGTGTAGGCTCCTTCGCCAACCTTAAGAGAAGCATGTCAATGATTGGCGTTGCATAGAGCACTTATGGAATGGACACAATGGCATGATAGAGTAAAGGTTTAAAGGAGTAGAATCACACACAGAACATTTAATGGAGTAGGGTCAAACACCCTTATTTTGGAGCTGCTAACTTTTAAAAGTATCATATAGTTGTACATTTTGACAACAAATAGTGTTTTGACAATTACATACAGACTAAATGTTAAAGTATATTTTACACAGTATGAGCCCAGTTTGAACAACCCTACAGAAAGGGAAATATGATGTTATTTTTCAACAAGTTGAATCTGATACAAATTATAAGACCTAATATTATTCTTGAGACACATTTCTAGACAGTAGACCATATTAAAGTGGTGGACACATTTTGTTTAGTCTTTGTCAACATTTCCAAAGTTGAAAACATATTCTCTGGTTAAAGAAGACAAGGACACATGGCAACATAAAGGCATGAAGAGTTATACACTAATGGATACTAGTGTCTTTTAGTATAAGCTAAGAGTTCTTTCTTCACCATTTAAATTTAAGTATATATATATATGTATAATATGCGATTTGAAGCCCAATGCAATGTTATTATTTTAGTGAAACATTCCCCAGGATCTGTTAGTGAAACATTAGGCAGGATCTGTTACCCAATGGAGATTTTGATAATTTTTCAGGGGGATGGGCTTTTCTGAATTTTGAGGACTGGGAATCCTTTAGGAATCGCATTAGCTGTCTGTCCTGGTCCAACAAATTTTTTCGAACACAAACTAACATCAATACATTATTTAGAACAGTTTCATTGTTTTATATCTTATTCGGTGAACAGAAGTCAATGTAAAACAGGAGAGAAACCATAGTACATACAGGAGAAGAATTGTTATCCATTAAAATAACAAGAGAAAGTTTAAGATATTTGATTCATTAAAATATAACTGACATTGGCATTAAAGCAGCTCACTCATAAATATGAATATTGAAGAAATAGAATTGTTTTTGCAATCAGGAAAGAACAAGATACAAATACACACGCACACACACACCCAAGCTATCTGTGTTTAACATTCTTCCACAGAACGGGAAAGATCAACAAGACAGTGAATAGCTATATTGTATGGAGAGAGAGTATATGGAGATGCTTCATTACCTCTCCAAACTAAATTTTAATGCAAGAAGGACAAAAGGTTATTCTTAAAGCATGAGGTCGCAAGGTGACATTCGAGAATGAGATTACCTGGTCTAAAAAAGATTTTTACAAATGAAAGACCAAGGTAAATGAGTTACGATGAATACACCGTGATTGAAGACTCTGAGCAATGCTCTCAGGAAGACTCTCAGGCCATCCACTTTCAATGTAACTGATGACATTTCTGTTTTTGAAATGAGAACAATACAGTATAACTTAAATGTTTAATTGGATTTGAGATCCTACTGATGTGATATTAAACAATATTAAGCAATGACAAACTTTACAGATTTGAGGTTCATTGACCCTGATGTTAAATGAACAACACATATTTTATGTTGACTAATTCTATGTTGACTGATTCCTAGCACAGGTATCAGACTGTGTTCTGACTGAATTCTTATGCTGACGTGGAATTCTTCATTGATGGGATTAATGATGTGAAGGACTGATGGTTGAATCTCAACCCAGAAGAAACTTGTTGCATTTAATAAACTTGTATATCTACATCTCACTGAAGAGGAGCATTTACAGAGATTGGTGTTATACCACACAGGAAAGAGCTACTGATTTTGGCATCCTATGGAGGTATAGGGGATAGGGACCTATACTGTCTCATATATTGACACTCCCTGCTGGATGATGTCATGTTACCACTTGCTGAGCTCGACAACAAGGTGGGAGATAGAGACAAGGGATCCATGGGTTTAGCTATGGCTGACAGGACAGCGAAGAATATTACTGACATGCTACTTCTTGCCATAGATATTACTGGCCACTAGAGGTTTGGGATGTGAAGCATCCTTAGCTATATACATGACTAAGCTACAAGACTGAATGCTAACATTGACAATGCTGATTTAATGTGGAAATCCATGGGTAGCACTTAGTGACACCCTGCTGGAAAACAGCTGCATTGCATAGTTTGACCGAGTGTGGCTCAGACATTTACCACCCGGGTCAAAGTTTAGGGAGATAATTAGATGATAGGATTATTATACCGTAACAAGTTGAGTTAAGATTTTTTTTCAAATTAGGATTATTAGATCAAGATTTTGCATTTGAGATTTTAATTGAGATAATTTCACAAATTTTCAGATATTATATCTCTTTAACTAAGAGAGACTTTTGATTTTTGGATATGATTACTTTAAATTTTCATCTTTAGATTTTTCCATTCTTACCTTTGGCTAATAAGTTTTTTTTAATCTTTAGATCATTCTAACCTTACACCAGAGGGTTTTTCATATTAGGATCTATTACTTAGATTTTAATTGATTTAGCTAATTTTAGCCTATATATATTTTACTTAATTATAATTAAGATATTTTGATTCAGGTTTTATATATAGTTATTTTGAAACTAAGATTTTTTATGCCTTAAATCATAATATTGATTTAAAGATAGAATACATTTCATTTTATGATTAATTCTTGCAAACATCTAAACAACGAGAGATGTTTTAACCATTCTGTGCAAGTTTTGTATTTCACTGAGTAGGACAAGTCCTGCCACAAGTCCTCATCAAAGAGAAGGCGTATCTCATGCCTGGGCCAATAAAGAGCCATCCCAAAGCCAAGCCAGTCTAGATCTACAAGTAGACTGTTTGGGCTCACAGACTAACTGCCCGAAATGCTGAGGAGGTTCCAGCTGAGAACACAGATCATACTGTGTGTAGATGAAAGGGCATCCAAGATTGACCTGATGCTAGTACCCACTAGAAGGAGAGGAACATTCTATATGACTTTTTGGCCACTCTGAGATACTTTGAAAGGACAGGGTACACATTTGATGTGGCACACCCCAAATTGACTGAAAGATCACAGACATAGACAGTTCCAGTAAGGCTTGAACGACTGTACTATAGAGGGACAAGGACTGTACGAGAGAGAGAGAGAGAGAGAGAGAGAGAGAGAGAGAGAGAGAGAGAGAGAGACAGAGAGAGAGGTTCAATGGACTCTGACAGCAGACGTTGGGAGTGATTCCATCTGATATTAGGCATCATAAAGGGGAGATGACAACAGTCAACAGATGAAAGACGACAGTCAACAGACAACGGACAACAGATGATAGACGGACTCCGGACCATGAGAAACATCATGCAGAAATACCAGAGGGGAGTTGCGTATAATACCTATAACGCTGAAACTTTGTTGTAAATTACTCTGACAAATTCAAGAAGAACAAATCTATTAGGAATAGAGAGATTTAGGTTAGGGAAGGGTTTATAAATAATGAAGACATTTGTTTGTTAACTTGATGTCTATTTTTCAGATGCTGAAGAATGTTTGACAGTTAACAAGAGAATGCTAATTGAGGGAAAGTTAAAATGAGAATTGAGATTATCTTAATTTAGGACTAGAATTAGAATGACCTTAGAGAGGAAAGAACTACAATGAGGTATCATAACATCTTATTTCATAATGATTTAATTGTGAGCTTATGCATTGTTTTCTCTTTTGTTCCAGAAACATCTCACATGGGACATCTTTTCTCAAATGTATGGAACAAATTGTACTGAGAGTTGAAGCAGCCCATGATCTGATTATCCCTGGTAGCACTGAGTTGGTTAGGAAAGTTTCCACACAAAAGTAAACCAGTTCCAAGAGAAGAAACCAATTTAAGAAGAAAATTACAATATTTTAATTGTCCCAAAGAGAGACAATGTCAATAAGAAGATTGAGGTAATTAAGGTAATGACTTTGAGATGGAAAGTCAATGATTGAACTTTGGACCGGCAAGTCTGAAGACATGAACTAACAGTGAATAACGAGAATGGACAATGTTAAGCCAGGTGCTAGGAGAAGTATCTAGGGGTTAGCTTACACAAACAAATGTAGGATATAGTATGCATTTGTAATCAGCTGTTTTATGTGACATGTCAAAATTAGATGATTCATGTGAAATAAAGATTAAAAGGATTTAAGGACATGCGTAGATAGAAAGAGATATTTAGGAGAATGTAGTATTTGAGAACTAACTCAATAATAATTAATTAGAATTGTATGAAATTTAATCAGGAAATATCTGAGATTTGAGAGAAGAGATAGTTAGGTATGTACTTGCTTTGTACACATCTTAGTTGAGAGAGAAACGGCAGATTGCAATTTTAAGACAAAATGTGTAAACAACAAATTGACTGACAACCAGAATTTGGATGACCCTAATGAATATGATGTAATATGATTTCCACATTTGCTTACACTGACATACACATGGAAAGACTTTTGACTGAGAACTATTCAAATGAACTATGAATTCTCTGGTTAATAATATGTATAATAACATTGGTAAGATACATGATAATTTTTATGAATACCCATGTATGATTGTTTTGAGGATGAATTGTTCATCCTGCTTGTTTCCACTGATTCCAAACTTAATCAGTGCGAGAGTTACAGACACTGTTTATACAAGTGTGCCATTGAGAATAATGGATTCTGGAACATGGTGAAATGTATTTACTTCATTTTATATTTTCTTATTTTTATTGGATGTTTTATTGAAAACATATCTATATGCTGACTTATACTTGGAATGATTTTTTCCAAGGTAATTTACTTATGATTTTATCTTGTTTGGAACTTTAGCAATTGTATAACAACTGGAGGATTGCTAACTATTATGTATTTATATAGAATTACTTTCTATTGAGATGTCCCTTGTGTGCCTTTGGCATTTAAGGGACATGGGTAGGGTTTGTTGGGAAGTAGATTCTATATAATCATGTTTAAATACAGTTTGAACAGTCTAGAATGGTATTACTATTAGAGAGAGTTGTACAGCTATAGTTGGGGCCAGTTGGAGGATTCTACGACATGTAAGACAGACAGGGAGAAGATTCAGGGTCAAGCTAGAGAAGACTTTCCTTTAGGAGAGTAGACAAGGAAGCAAGGCCAAGAGTGACTTAGGACAGAGAGAGAGCCCTTACAGTTCTTATATTATAACATCAGCATAAGCAGTAGCTTATGGCTTAGGACTTATAGCTTATTACTCTGTTATATATTGGACTGCCTATAACTATATGATCTATTGTGGGTTAGACTGTAATTCCATTACAGGTCTAATACATGTAGATGCCATTCAGACTAATAGAACAGGACATTTTACTGACATGACATTAGACAGATAAGGGTAACTGAGTTATTTGATAAAAAACTAGCAAGGCCAGTTGATTAGACGCTAAGACAGAAGTTAAGGTGACCAGCACATGTGCTCACATGAGACAGTCACATGTCTGAGGAGATTCTTCTAGGAGGTGTGCGAACCACAATGCTAAGGCTATATAACCCAGTTCCATATTATCATTCAGGGCATTTTTCCCCACACGTCTTGAACTTTATTAAAGCATTCTATTATTTACCACAACCTGACTCCTGAAACCATCATTTCAACAAAGATCCTGTTAAGCCTGAAATCACCTTCTAACAAAGGCTACTCTAAAATGTGCAGTTTCATCACACAGTTTCATCACTCACCACAGATTTCGCAAGTTGTAATGTGGGCTCCCACGCAATGATTTAAAGCCACAAAAGGTGGATTCAGCACCACGGCCAGCTCCACATCCTACTGAATTGTTTGTAATTCCTTAGGATCTGGAGAAATATACAGAAAAAATAAATGACTAAATATTTGCTCATTCATATTTACCCCCTATTTTGGAAAAACGAAAAATTGGTTAGGAAACAAAAGAAATATGCAGGAAAATACACTCACATTAGTTACTTGGGAGGGTTAGGGAATCCTGTTTCTTTACATTAGAAAGTGGGGGTGAAGTTATGAACAAAATCCACTCATACACAGACATGTCTTGGTATGGGGTAGCAAGAGTTGCTTACACAAAGTTGGGATGGTTGGAGGAAGCCCAGAACAAGGATGTGTGTGTTCGCTAGTGTACAGAGATTTGCTTGCACCCTAGAGATGCCGGGGACACTACACACACAGCAAAAATATATGTGACTTGAAATAGAATCAAGATCAGAGCAGGGTAAGACATCATTTTATTTTAATATTCAACCCAAGACAGTAACCAATATAAAAAATGTCCTTACTTGTCATAGGAAATATGTTCTTGTCTAGTTTATTCTATTTTATTTATTTTATTAAATGACCTACATACATTTCTAGGACCTTATGTGATTACCAATTAAAGTAGCACAACTAATGATTTCACAATTTTAAGGGTAACGTTACACAAACTGACATTATTTTATAATTTTTTGCTTAAAACCAAAGTTATGACTTTATATTTAACCCCTAATGTGCTAAAAATAACTGCAGTCTAACAGTTATGGAACTTTCAAAATAAAATGTGATCAGCCAAGGGAGGGCAGGGGGCATAGTCATGGTAAAATTTAGGAAGCAGGGGGGTTGTATAAACACTCACGCCCATGTCTCGAGTGGGAGATCTACTGGGCTTATTCACATTCGTTCAATTCTCAACTTCCAGCCTGGAAAGAGATAAAAAGAAACAGAGAAACAAAGAGAAAGAAACAGAGAAACAAAGAGAGCAGAGAGCAGGGATGGTCAATTCCAGATAGCTGCAGTCAAATAGAAATGGAGTGCGGACTCTTCGAGAGAAAACAGAGTTGTTTGTAACATCTGTAGGCAAGGTCCATAAGATATTTTATTCCTGTGTTTTGGACATGTACATGAGAGAGCAGCAGCAGCATACAAAATGAGCTCCTACAACATTCATTAAAAATCATTCTTTTTGGATTGAGTACAATGACAAGTTTAGCATTAAATTAATCTTCAAGACCTTTTGCAAAAGGTGAGCGGCTTGAAACGAAGATTTGATCTACTGTGACAATATTAATATATTAATTGACCATAATGACACATTTAAAAGGTGAGGTTGAATATTGCTAAGGAATCTGTTGTGACCCACTGCCAAACAATCAAAGAATAACTTGGACAAGAGGAACAATAGGAAAAAGGTGGGATAAACCAGGGACAGGGAAATCACACAGATCGAAGAACAAAGGCCAAGACTACCCAAACATACAGACGAAATTGGCAAGATTTGGAAGGTGAGCCGTTGTTAACATCCCTATATAACAAGTAAAGCTACCAAGCTAATTATCAAGCTACGTTTCAAGCTAACAGCCCCAGAAGAGGCATTATTAAAAAATTGACAGTTGAAAATGGATACATTGCAACTGCAGCCCAGTGAGCAGAGCTTGTGTAACCAAGAAATAAGCTATCCAGATAATATCACTAGGTGAAATAGGAAAAAAGAACTACAGAAGCAAGCTATTGAGAAAGCACCAGAGACCCTGAGAGCTGAACACCAGCAGCTGTATGACCGAGAAGTCAAAGCAGACCTATTGTTTTACACAAAGCACCTGAAGCCTGGCATTCTTCTGTCCATACAGAGCACACCTACCTCAAGATCGGAGGGAACAAATCAATCAGACAGCTATACAGAAAAACTGGGCCCATATTCAATATTAACTTATACAACAATGGCACTGTAATTGTTCAAGGATCTCAAATTAAATTAGAAGAGTTTGAAATAGAATTTGTCAAACTGAAAGCTCTTGCAGGAAGATTAAAGACCAATATGCCTATTAAAACAATATCCGACCAACCTGACACTGACCAAGTACAACTTCTGTCCTTCCCAGTGTAACCAAAGCACTCACTAACCCCACCAAACCTCCAATACCCCTCCTCTGGCATACAATACCCCCCTCCAACCTCCAGTACCCCCGGCAAGACCCACAAACCCAGGGTATCCTTCCTAGAAATTGAAATTATAGAATAAAAAGAATACAGACAATCAGAGAATGATGCTGTCCACCAGTTGAAAGCTGAAATGGGTGTACTAAAAGAAGAGACCAGGGCTACCATAGCGCAGCTAGGAGAAACCGTGAGGAAACTTAAATAGGACAATGAAACCCTCCATCAAGAGTTACCTAAAATGAATGACACAATACTTCCTAGCATCAGACAGCAGCAAAAC
>JACXGM010004796.1:13014-36952 GCA_016801145.1 Umbra pygmaea
CTCACAACCAGACAGAGACCCAGACTATTAGGACAGACCCTCACAACCACAACCAGACAGAGACCCAGGCTATCAGGACAGACCCTCACAACCAGACAGAGACCCAGACTATCAGGACAGACCCTCATACACCAACCCCCACCCCTCACGTCCCCTCCCCCTCCTCCACAGCTCGCAGAAGAGCAGAGACTCAAACCCCACCCTCCGCCCCTACAGCCCGCAAAGGGAGACCCTCACCATGCCAAGTCACCACTAACTGCCATCCTCATGGACTCCAATGGCAAATTCCTCCATCATAGTATATTGTTCCCCAGACACAGGGTATGTTCTGGTGTCCTCACACTGACAGCGCACTCAGGGTGTTCGGCCACACCCACCTAAGTCAGCCTGATAACATTATTATACATACAGGCACCAATGACATGCGCTACAAAGGAGAGGTCTCAGACATTCTGATGGAGGTGGCTAAGAAAGCCCACAGAGAGTTTCCCAGAGCCAAGATCACCATCTCCAAACTCCTGCCACCGACTTCCCCTGTGACGTTTAGATTCAGGCAATAAGGTGTGCTCTTTTTTAAACCCAAAAAAATAATTTTTTTTGTTTAAATGTCATTGTACACATATCCTACATAATAATCTGTAATACAACACATTAATGAATATTAGTCTCTCTTGATTAGCTTGTGGAACATTCAAGGTTTGTACCCACAGTTTATCTCATGCATAGTTGTATGCAAAAGTTTAGGCACCGCTGACAATTTCCGTGACTTTCATTTATAAATAATTCGGTGTTTAGATCAGCAATTTTATTTTGATCTATCAACTAACTGAAGGACACAGTAATATTTTAGTAGTGAAATTAGGTTGATTGGATGAACAGAAAATGTGCAATATGCATCAAAATGAAATTAGACAGGTGCATACATTTGGACACCCCAACAGGTGAAAATTGCATCAATATTTAGTTGAGCCTCCTTTAGCAGAAATAACAGCCTCTAGACGCTTCCTGTAGCCTGTAATGAGTGTCTGGATTTTGGATGAAGGTATTTTGGACCATTCCTCCTTGCAAAACACCTTCAGTTCAGTTAGTTTGATGGTTGCCGAGCATGGACAACCCGCTTCAAATCACCCCACAGATTTTCAATGATATTCAGGTCTGGGGACTGGGATGGCTATTCCAGAACATTGTACTTGTTCCTCTGCCTAAATGCCAGAGTAGATTTTGAGCAGTGTTTTGGGTCGTTGTCTTGTGGAAATATCCTGCCCCGGCATAACTTCAACTTTGTGACTGATTCCTCTACATTATGCTCAAGTAGCTGCCGATATTGATTGGAATCCATGCGATCCTCAACTTTAACAAGATTCCCAGTACCGGCACTGACCACACAGCCCCACAGCATGATGGAACCTCCACAAAATTTTACTGTGGATAGCACGTGTTTGTCTTTTGCCGCCATGCATAACGCTCCTTGTTATAACCAAATAACTCCATCTTTGTTTCATCAGTCCACAGCAGCTTCTTCCAAAATGAAGCTGGCTTGTCCAAATGTGTGTTTGCATACCTCAAGCGACTCAGTTTGTGTTGTGTGTGTAGAAAAGGCTTCATCCACATCACTCCCCCGTACAGCTTCTCCTTGTGCAAAGTGCACTGACATGTTGAACGATGCACAGTGACACCATCTGCAGCAAGATGATGTTGTAGGTCTTGAGGTGGTCTGTGGGCTGTTTTTGACCATTCAAATCATCCTCCACTTTTGCCTCTCTGATATTTTAGTTGGCCTGCCACTTCTGGCCTTAACAAGAACTGTGCCTGTGGTCTTCCAATTCCTCACTATGTTCCTCACAGTGGACACTGACAGCTAAGATTTCTGCAATAGCTTTTTGTAGCCTTTCCCTAAACCATAATGTTGAACAATCTTTGTTTCCAGGTCATTTGAGAGTTGTTTTGAGGCCCTTATGTTGCCACTCTTCAGAGGAGAGTCAAAGAGAACAACAACTTGCAATTGGCCACCTTAAATACCTTTTCTCATGATTGGATGCACCTGTCTATGAAGTTCAAGGCTTAATGAGCTCACCAAACCAATTGTGTGTTCCAACTAATCAGTGCTAGGTAGTATTCAAATCAACAAAATTACAAGGGTGCCCAAATGTATGCACCTGTCTAATTGTCCCTAAGGATACACAGATATTCTACTGCCATCCCTCAAGCAGAAAAGTACCACACGTGGTAGAGATTCAGGTGGGGTTATCGTGTGGTACAAACATGAGTTATCCAACCAATTAAAACAACTAAAAAAGTATCAACACATATCTGGCTGGTCTGAGTATTTCACAATCTGCTCAGTTACTGGGATTTTCATGCAGAACCATTTCTAGGGTTTACAAATAATGGTGTGAAAAGGGAAAAACATCCAGTATGCGGCAGTCCTGCGGGCGAAAATGCCTTGTTGATGCTAGAGGTCAGAGGAGAATGGGCCGACTGCTTCAAGCTGATAGAAGAGCAACTTTGACTGAAATAACCACTCGTTACAACTGAGGTATGCAGCAAAGCATTTGTGAAGCCACAACACGCACAACCTTGAGGCGGATGGGCTACAACAGTTGAAGACCCCACCGGGTACCACTCATCTCCACTACAAATAGGAAAGAGAGTCTACAATTTGCAAGAGCTCACCAAAATTGGATAGTTGAAGACTGGAAAAATGTTGTCTGGTCTGATGAGTCTCGATTTCAGTCAGAATTTGGCGTAAACAGAATGAGAACATGGATCCATCATGCCTTGTTACCACTGTGCAGACTGGTGGTGGTGGTGTAATAGTGTGGGGGATGTTTTCTTGGCACACTTTAGTGCCAATTGGGCATCGTTTAAATGCCACGGCCTATCTGAGCATTGTTTCTGCCCATGTCCATCCTCTGATGGCTACTTCCAGCAGGATAATGCGCCATGTCACAAAGCTCGAATAATTTCAAATTGGTTTCTTGAACATGACAATGACTTCACTGTACTAAAATGGCCCCCACAGTCACCAGATCTCACCCCAATAGAGCATCTTTGGGATGTGGTGGAACAGGAGCTTCATGCCCTGGATGTGCAAGAAACAATCCTGACCGTATTGTAAACTAAACAGACAAAAAGTTAGTGCATCTCTGTCGCTCCTTAGGCCTGTACATGCTCAAAGTTAGGACCAGAAGGGATTTGTAGTCCCACTACTGTTGGGACTAGTGTAGTGGTCTATGCTATCACTGACATGGACCCCTCTTCCATCAGCGCATTCATTGTCAGACCACAGACACCCCTAACAGATCACTGTCAGATAAAGGTATATCTGAAAACAATTAGACAACAAACACAGAAAGAATCTGAGCCCTGCAAAATGTTTAAACTACAAACATGCAAATTGGCTCCTGACAGTGAAAAACTTTAAAAATATCCAAAACTCTCATGAAATTACCAACATAATTAATACATTTCTCTCAGACAAATTTAAACCAAATAATTTCTATTTTTTTTTCACAAAAATGCCAAGAGAGCAGGTCTAACTAAAATCAGTGTCAAGATAAAACAGAACCCCAAAAATAAAGAGTGGTTTGATGATGAGTGTAAAAATCTTCAAAAATTAAGAAATTTGTCCAATTAAAAACACCATCAACCACAAAACACAGACCCTTCATCAGAATTATGCTGAAACCTTGAGAGAATACAAACAGACCTTTTAACAGATTTCAAAAAGGTTACATGTGGAAAAGAATCTTTTTGAAAACCTCTATAAAGAAATACATTTTAACCTCCAAAACTAAATATGAGATAAATTACAAATATTTGAAACAACTATTAAGAACAATCAAGAACCACTTGATTACTAAATTACTACAAAAGAATTAGAGGACAATATAAAAAATCAGGAAAGTCACGTGGTCCCGACGATATCAGGACAGAAATGCTTAAAACAGCACTCCTAAGCTGCAACAGGCCCTGCTTAAGTTGTTCAACCTGGTTCTTAAAGCTGTCTGCTTTCCTAAGATCTGGAGTCAGGGGCTTATTTCCCCAATACATGAGAGTGGAGACAAGTTGGACCCAAATTACTACCAAGGAGCAGAAACATGGGGAAGGTTTACTGCAATATTATCAATGCCCGAATGCTGGCCTTCCTTCCGGAAACAAATGTCTTTAGTAAAGGACAAGTTGGCTTCCTACCAAATCACTGCACTACTGATCATGTTTACACTCTACACACCTAATAGATCAACACATATACCGAAACAATAGACAAACTTTTTTTGCATGCTTTATTGATTTTAAGAAAGCTTTTGATTCAATCTGGCAAGAGGGGTAATACTATAAAATTCTAAAAGTATATGATATAATCAAATCAATATATGTCAAAAATAAGTGCGGAAAAAACATTGGCAATAAAAGAACAGATTTCTTCACTCAAGGGCAAGGTGTTTGCCAGGGATGCAATTTATCTCCAATGCTCTTCAATGTCTACATTGATGAGCTAGCGGTATTGTTGGAACAATCTGCAACCCCTGGCCTCACCCTACAAAACAAGGAAGTAAAATTCCTGCTCTATGCAGATGACGTAGTGTTGCTGTCACCCACAGAAGAAGGTTTACAGCAACATTATGACATCCTCGAACCGCCAATTCCATTCCACCCGGAATCCATCACCAAATGCCAGAAATGACCAACATTCCAACCACCATGAACACATCCCTTAACCCAAGATGCTATCACTGGAATATTGATCACCTTTGTTTTCCTTTGGTGTTGTATATAAGCCTATCTGTTTGGTTTACCTCTCGTGAGGGATTGTTTGTTTTTGGTGATATACTAAGCGTTTACAATTCAAGTCTATTTCTGGTAAGACCTGTTTTCTCTGCACTTGTTTCACTCTTTCTGGATTAGCCTTTTGTACTTTTGCCTGTGGATCTACCATATATTTAAACCCTGCCTGCCTTTCACCCTCCAAGAATATGAGTTTGTATTTCTGTCTGTGATCTACCGTGTACCGTATTACTGCCTGCCCCTTGACCTCTCCAGCCTGTGGAATCTGTACTGCTGTGACCATTAGTGTATCTACCTGTTTCTGCTTTACCACTCTTTTGTTGGATTATACAGATTATACAGATTGTATAAATAAGTACTACACATGGTATTATTATACTCGTGTCCAAGTGGTATCGTTACAAACATCTGGATATGCTGGAGCAATACTGTCAGAACTGAGCCCTGACAGTAAACTTAAAAATATTATCTTCCAAAAAAAAACAGATCTCAGGAAAACAGATACATGTTCATTCTAGGAAACACCACACTGAAGCACACTCTGTCCTGTGATTTTCTGGGGGTCAATATCAGCACCTCTGGAAAGTTTACTCTGGCAGTGAATGCATTAAAGGAAAAGGCCAGTAGAGCCTTTTTTGCAATTAGAAGAACATTTTATAAAATAGACATACCAATCAGAATCTGGACAAAAATATTTGATAGCATCATTGCACAAATAGCACTGTATGGAAGTGAAGTGTGGGGTCCATTCAGTCAGCATGACTACACTAGATGGGACAAGCATCCAATAGAGGAACTGCATGCTGAATTCTGCAGAATTACATTGAATATACAAAGAAAAACACACACAATTGCATGCAGAGCAGAATTAGGTTGCTATCCATTAATAATGAATATTAAAAAAGAACACTAAAATTTTGGATGCATCTTAAATCAAGTCACCCAGATACACTGCAATTTGAAGCACTGCAAACCCAAGAATTTAACCCTAAAAAAAGGATTTTCAGTCAGATGGTCATGAGACTTACTAACCAAATAACACCTAACAAATTGTTAAACAAACCAAAAAAAGACTATTTGGAACTTTAGTATAATCAAACCAAAGCACAAAACAAACTAAGTTGCTATCGGGCCCTAAACAAAGATTAGGAATTGGCTAAATATTTTTTTATTGTCAAAGATATAAAGCAAAGACAGATCCAGACGAAGTACAGGCTCAGTGACCACAATCTAGCCATAAAAAACCTGGTTACCAAAAGAATCCAGAATACATGTATGTGGTCATTATACGACAGGTGAAGTAGAGACAAAGATGCACTTTCTACTACACTGCTAACATTATAAAAAGATCAGACAGCATTTCTTTAATAAATTTGAAACACTGATGCCATTGTTCACCACTCTGTCCAATGTAGAAAAGGTATCAGTGCTCTTGGGGGAGGGACACACTGCCTCCTTGGCTGGACGTTACCTCAGAGAGTGCCATAAATTGAGAGACAACCTGAGTGTCCTATGACCTGCCTGAAACTGTTGCCTTCTGTCTTTTGTTCATGTTTCCTCACTTTTGTTGTTCTTCACTTTGGTATTTTAATTGTTACTATACTGTATTTCTATAATAACAATTTTTTTTAACTTTTTTTAACTTTTTTGTTTTCTTTGCCCTTGTTGCTGCCTACTTCAATATTTTGTTGTTGATGCAGATTGTTGTTCTCAGTGATATTTGGGAATCTGTAGCGGAGTGGCCATCGGCAGAGTTGGGACTTTTACCGGTAGTGTTGAAGCCACGAGGGCTGGTCTGATAATAAGCCGCTTTCCAACCAAGTAGTTACAGGAATGTAGTTATAGGAACAGTCCACTTCTAAACAGTTCTACTAACTACTCTCCCCCAAAACTGGTTTTGCTATTTGCATTTTCAGAAGTCAGACAAAGATAAACTTCTAAATAACATCTATATTTGCTACTATATTAGCTAACTCCTGTGTCTGCTTTAGAAATCGAAAGACGCTGCCAAAACAAAGCTGACTCTTGGAACTTAGTTTTCAAAATGTTAAGGAAAATAGTTGCTGATATTTCAGTCAGGTGTCAAGATACATTATCTAGATTTACACTGTCAGTAGATGGCTAGCCAGCATGCAAGAGCTATATATATTAATTAGCTAAATGTGTAGCTCAAATATACAGTACAGCCTAAATCTCATAGTAGCTCATTTTATTTATTTAATAAGAGAACCAAAATAAGTGCAGTGCAAGTCAAACACATGTTAAGCCCTCACTCATACCCATTTAATTATAATTATAAACTTTGCTTTACAGAAAATAATGAGACAAACATGGATACAAAACAAAATTACGCTGAGATAGGCTGCAATACAGGAAGACCAAGAGAGAAGAGAGGTTAGTGTTTATTATATTAAAAAACACGTTTTTCAGTCATGCATATTTGTTCATCTTCCATAAGTGACCTTTGGGCAGACAGAAGCTATTGACACACTGTAGTATATGACACGTCATAATAGCACACTGGAGTAAAAGTAAACTCTCCTCAGAAATATGTACTTTGGTAAAATACCTTTATTAACATTTAAATTAATTATTAGGCTAATTGATTTTCATTATAACATCATATTTAATGGGAGACACTAGCTATCTTTTACCTATATGAAACTATTTGTTACGCAAAACGCCAATGCAATGCTCAGGAATTTATTGCTGACTTTGGGTTGGCTTGTAAGTGTTGTGTCATTTTATATACAGTTCTCTACAATCGTTAGGATTGTTAGTTTTTCAAAACTCTAAACACAGTGAGCACAACAGCAGTCTGTGGGCTAAACTATGGCTTTGGCACAAAATCCAATCAGTGACTACATCTTTAAAATTAAATGATTTTTTTTCCACTCAGACACAACCACCATCAAAACATTCTGTACCTATAGCTTAATCAAAACAGTAACATTTTATTTAATTACCTACATAGCATAACACAGCATTGAATAATACAGTAATTTGCTAAATGTGATGTGGATGATAACCTTGTATTATGAATTTTGGCCAGACTATTTGTAGTTACGATTTACCCCCATCAAAAATGGGCTGGTGCACCATGAACCTCCCGGGCTGAAAATGTGTCCCACTCCGTTCCTGATTGTGCCTCTAGTTTTGGCAATATGGTTGTACTGACTGTCATGCTAATAAAGCTTAAATGAATTGAGAGAGAGAAAGAAAGAGAGACAGGGAGAGAGAGAGACAGAGAGGGAGAGAGAGAGAGAAGGTAAGACAGAGACAGTGGGCCCTTTTTGATAAGCAAGAATCAAATGTGAAATGCAAATGACATTGTGGGAGGGTACCAGGCGCTGTTCTTATTTTACCGGTGGGATAAATGATTCTTGTGCCCGACGCAAATCTAAAATGAGTAGGTCTGAAGTAGCTACATTAGTTATAGGTGTGGTTTGGGCGTAGCATGCAATAAACTAATGAGAGCATCATCTCACATTCCCTTTAAGAGCAGGCAGGCTTGTTCCATGGCGGATTGCTCTTATAACGGCAGATTGCTATTGATTTTTATTTCATTTTACAAAATGAAAAAGAAATGTCACAAAGACATACTTTCCAATGTTTTGGGCTCACTCTCACTGAATCATGAGGTTATGAATGCATGGTGATATCCAAGATTAATTTGCTTACCTCACTCTTCCGTCAAATAAGCTCTCCTCTCCCAATCTGCTGCTGGGGCATTTGGGTTAAGTGGCAAATGCACATGCATTTCAACATCACATCTCCTTAAGTCCTCTAATATTTCCTCATTTATGTCATCAACACATCCATGATTCATCAAAATGTTGTGTAAAACACAACAAGCCACAAAGAATGCGGCGATTTTTTGAGTAAGTGTCTCTTGTTCTATCCAAACACCTGAAGCACATTTTCAGTGTGCCAAATGTTCATTCAATTAGGCTAAGCTGTGTGTTTGCGTATGTTTTCGATTAAACAGCATTTTACACATTGTTCCTGGCAACATAAATGGTGTCATCAGCCATGTCTTTAACGGATAGCCATTGTCCCCTTCACAGCCACCCATCCAAGGGGGGTTTCCCCTCAAAGACGGCAGGAATGGCAGAGTTTGCCAGTATAAATGAGTCGTGGCTTGAGCCAGGATAATTTGCAAAGACATGGGTGATTTTACTATTAGCATCGCAAATGACTTGTATGTTGATTGAATGGGTTCCCTTGCGCTTGATGTATATCAGTGCGAATAATATATTCTGAATAATTTGGGTAAATGTGTAGGCTACACAAGATGTATGCCTACTTTTTCACATTTTCGGACACCACAATGATTTCCCTCGTGTGGTAATATATTTCCTTGTAATTATGTATGGGTTGCAATAGATGAGTCTGTGTAGATTCATCTATTGAACATTATTTTTTTAAATAGCCTAGGCTAACATCTGCTGGGACTACTCTGAGTCTCTTGAAGCCCTCAAAATAGGAAATGAAAGGCTGCCACCTGTAAAAAGAAAAACATGGTTGAACTCCGAAGAGAATACTTCATTTTCTCTAGGAGCAAGAAAAACATAATAGCTCTGAGCCATTGAGAAATTGAAGGGGGCTTGGAAGACTTGCATTTAAGGTAAATTCTGCATCTAGCCAATTGTGTAGTGAACCCAACAGTGACTGCATGTTTGGGGTCAAATGATAGTAAGTCCTCTGAAACACCAATTACAGCTTTCAGGGGACAGGGGAGCTGGAAAATAGAGTCTCAGTAGTCTAGCATAGGTGGGTTTGACAGACCTGCAAAGTATGCAATGGCTACGAAGTGGGGAGGAGCCCTCAGAGAAGATCTTAGTTTGTCTTTTGCTATTTGTAAAGCAGCTCAGCTGTCTACAATTGCTTATTCTAATCAATGCATGTCTGAGCGGCTTGAGTGGGTGAATGCCCAAAATATTGTCCAACAGTTTGTAAAACAAAGGCTAGCTATGATTTCTGTTTACATATGGACACAAGGACAAAGGACAGATTCTCCTAGAACAACCGTAACCATGACACCTTGTAGTGTGCCGACTGCAGTGAGGGACTGTGGAAAAAGTGCAGACAGGTTTATGTTATACAATATTTGGCATATTTATTGAAATCACTTTTCTGGAATATTCTCTATGACACTTATCTTGTTGGACTTTCATCAATTGTCAACTATGGATCTTTCAACAATATTTAAAAGTTTATTTTGATAGAGCTATTTCAAAGGAAAATATTCATGTTCAGCTACCAATATTTTGCCTCCCATTGAGTTTCAATTGTGTCACGACTGTGCATGCGGTGCAGTGTGGGATACCTGTCAGCACGAAGGTGACGTGAGAGGCACGGGAAAATCAAGCTCCTCTCTATAATATGAAACTTTCAAATGGATTTTGCTAGTCTGCGTTGGGCGACTGCCAATCACAAAATATTGAAAATCACAAAACTCTGAATGGCATTCACACATACCCTAAAGTGGATTGACATCATGCTAACCTTCCTGCATTGATAACAAAACAGCAAACATTTTGTCAACAGTTAAACCTACCTACACGCCCATAAGCTGTGAGCGAACAGCGAACCACTTGTTGTTCTAAAAATGTCCGGTCTGAGTGGCATTCACACTTATTCTGATGTGTGCTCAAAATAGTGAAATTGAATGGAGAACGAAATAACGGTAGGCAGATTTCCTCTCTGAAATCGCCTGTGAATACGGCCCTGGAGAGTGCAAGAGAGCGAGAGCAAGAGAGAGCAAGACAGCTTCGACTGTAGTTTCATCACGTCCCTCTGCATCACAGAGATCTGGAGATCCTGATCGGGACAGCTACGACAGTGAGGACAGCAGGGGAGGGGTGCGTGTGCTCTGATGCTCTCCCCAGCTCTCCCCGCTCCATTTCGTTTACAATGTGTCTGTGTGTTGGCGCACTCCGTTTTTCTCCCTGCTCTGTATCCACGCTGGAGTGATCCCTCTCGGCACTCAGAGGAAATGTCAGTGAGCTTTGGAGGAAAAGAAGAGACGCCGGAGAACAGGCGCAACCTCAGTCCACCACGGCCCGACCGACATCCGGCTGAACGCTGCTGACGTCTTGCTGCTTCTACCATTTTAGTTAGCTCACAGGAATGCTCCCAACGCACAAATACACACAGGCACACGTATAGACACACCCACACACTGACACACTCAGACTTAGGCACACACACAAACGCACATAGAAACACAGTCATGCAAACTACAATAACACCATAAGGATACGCTCGAAGTCATTATTCAGGTTGTTAGAAGACCTTATGGCTGGTTGGGAGCTGAATCTAAGGTTGTCTTGGTGTTCTCAGAGAGCAGAGGCTATCTATCATGTTTACTCCATCCCCTGGTTAGTATTTCTATGGTGTGTTGTTACATCAATAATTACCTCTCTAACATCTGGTATAGAAACAAAAACATGCTGAGGGAAATCCTATTATTCTCTATTAATCATTAAACTGTCTGTTTATCACTCCCCACTCTCCCTCATGTTTTTTGTCCAGCCTACATCACTCTCACTCTCACTACATTTCTCTCCTGTTCTCCACCTTCCTCATCCTTTCAGCTGCAGCATTGTTCAACATCTTTCTTCTCTCTCTCTAGTCCATTCCCCTCTTTAGCATTCCCCTCTCTATTTAGCTCTCCTCCCTCTCTCATTCTTCTCCATCCTACTCAACGGCTTTTACTCCATATCTATACACTCTTGAGCTCTTTTATCCCCAATCAGATTTTCTTTTGCCCTTTATTTTCATTTGCTCTCACTCCTGTCATGGCTTCCAGAGTGATTTTAACCCCTCAGGGCCTCTAGGAATTCTAAGATGGTCAGTAAACCCTGCACTATGCACTATACATGCGCATACTCGTTTCAGCTTTGCCAGACAGATCTACAGTCCACTCTCTCCTTCGCCTCGTTTACATTAGCTAGACCAACTATAAGATAAAGGGCAGAGTGCTGTGTAATATAATATGTTATGCATCCTATAGGTACAGGTGAAGGGTACCTTGCAATGAATTATTGCCCAAAAAGTGGCATGCACAGCCTGACTATTTTATCCATCTGGCACTTATAGCACAAGTAGAGCCAGGAGTTTTCCCCGAAAACCTCTGGCCTGTATCTAGAAGAGCTGGAGGGTCATATACACCAGACATCTAGAAGACATGGGATGGCAGTGCATCAAAGCTGATCAAACCGCATCTCAGTTGTCTGTTACGATGGTTTAATTTTGCTCCCGTTCTCTCGGTCCCCACCCTGTCACATCTCATTTTGTCGTCTCTCGTTCTTTGTTTTTTTTTCTGCTAATTCTCGCTGTCTCTTCCCTCCTGGCCAGTCTCACATGTAACACTCTCCCTGACGTACGGTTGGTTAAGGTTTCAAGGAAGCTCCCATATGCCTTTTGTCATGACTCATATGTCATTCGCTCTGTACACTAACACATGCAACCCTCCCTCCACTCTCCTTCTTTCTGTCTCATTCCACCCCATTTCATTGCCCCCCTTGCTTCCTCTGCTGCTGGCCAGTCTGAACCAGACCTCAACCCCCTCTAGAACTCGTACACTCACACCGTTGATTCGTACACAGACAGGTCACCCCCCCACACACACACACACACACACACAAACACACACACAAAAAACAGTGCTTTTCTCGGCTGTTAAGCCTGTGAGTGTAAAGTGGCAGGATCGGAGCTTGACCATTAAAGTTTGATCGATATGTGCTGTCCAATTTATTCTCTTTTAGCACCTCCAGATAACATATGGACAAATCCACTTCAGTCTCTTTGTATCGTCATCGCCTGTCCTCTCCCATCTTCCTCTCCGTTCGGTCTCCTCCTCCACATTCGTCTGTTGTAAACAGCTGGCCTATTTGATGTTTGCTCATCTGTCCTAGGGCCTCATCTCAGCGTCTCATCCTGATTGGTTACAGAACCAGGGGTGGGCTGAACGGGGAGGAAGAGAAAGGCAACAGAACATGAGGAAGATCAAACACTCAATCACCCAGGCAGATGACTCTCTCCACCCCTCTCTCTTCCTTCTTGCATCTCTCCCTACTCGCTGCTTCTTGTTCGTCACTCCCTTCACTCATGCAGGCTTCAAGGTGGTCAGTAGCCATGAAGGTTAGACATATGAAAGGACACCCCCCCAACCCAGAAACACTCACTCACGTGTTTGTTTTTCCATCCCAATGGGGACCGAAACCCCTGAAATTCACATATATATATATATTCCATAGACCTAACCTGAACCACAATAAATTAACGTTATATCTAAACTTCACCTAGCTCTAAAAAAAAAAGCTAATCCTAAAGCCCATTTGCCTAAACCTAGAAGTAACCCCTGTTCTGTTGTTGGGGTTCATCGCCCTCCATCTGCTACACAGAAGGCAGTTACTTTTCAATCACTTATCCCCTTTTTAAACAATGAAATTGTGAAACTCTGGGATTTCCATCTCAGTCTCGTTCTTCATAACTTTTTAGATCAGCTTGTATTAATATGAACTGAACACAATTGATCATGGAACCTACTCAAGATAATTTAAAAGACCATTCAAGATCAACTCTTATAGATTTAATCCTTACAAATAACCTTAATAAATACACTCTCAGTGGTGACTTTGCTATGGATCTTAGCAGTGTTGTAGTACTCGAGACCGGTCTTGGTCTCGAGACCGGTCTCCAGAACGGTCTCGAGACCACTTTTTCATGGTCTCGGTCTTGTCTCGGTCTTGACCGCTTTTGTACTCGATCTTGTCTTGGTCTCGGATATTGAGGACTCTGGACTTTTTTTCAAGTCCAGTCAAGACCTTAACTGTGGAAATATCACTAAATTGCAAGTATATTGTCTAGTTTTTTGTTAACACCTTTGCTTTTATTGGATGTAAAACGTACTGATTCAAATCCAAGCAATAACGTGACTCATGGCTAATTATGTATTTTTGTTACCGCTGTCACCCATCCCCTCCCCCTTTCACTCGCACTTCCAAGAAAGTGAGCTGTATTTGTCTGGGAGTGGGAGAAGATGTCTGCAAAATCTTCAGTAATACAATTTGGCTACAAAAATCATAAAGAATATATTTGTAAAACAACATCCAGAAGAAAGCATACAGCTTCTTGTAAATACTGCAGTGCTTCGATTTCAGAGACGGTGGGGACTACGTCAAACTTTTATCGTCACTTAAAAAGGATACACAAAGAAGGTAAGCTATAAGAGTGATGTTTAGCAAAGCTGGCTAGCTAACGTTAGCAACCTGCCTCGGATGGGGATTGACAACCGGTTCCACTCGAGAAGTGTGAATTTTTGTCCCGCCATAGTCTTATTTGATCAATTAGTAATGTAGACAAACTGCTGCGCGTGTGTAGCTAATGTTAAGTTACATCGACCTTAGCTAATGTCAGCTGCATACAGCTCCCGACATTAAAGCTACGCGCCGAGGTGATGCTCCCTCGTTTGGGTATTCAAAAGGTGTATGGCACATGGCACGTTACTTTCAGAGAGCTAAAGTTCCAATTTACATTTGCAGATCAAATATATTACTTTTTACCAGCACACACCTTATGCCTCATACCATATCAATCATTTAACTTCCTTGTTTACCTATTTGAAAAATGTGATGGCCAAAATACCATTGATTTATATTGTGCTTACTTTTTGATGAAACTGCTCCCAATTAAATCAATTTTGTACTTTTATAAATCACATGCAGTTAGGCCACTGACTTTCTGACCTCTTTGTATTAGATATCTTTTGTTACATTGATTACACATTAAAGCTATAAAAGACTCTTACTTACAATAGTTGTTCCTAAACATCAACATTTCACATAGAATTACTGTATTCATTACAATACACAGCTATTCTGCATTACACATTTAGCTATGTTGTTTTTTGTTGTTGGTTTAAAAACAACATAGCTTTATGTATTGTTGATAAAAGGCAGAGAAAAGTGAAGACTTTAGTGATAAACGATTAATAATTGTTTAACATGCTGTACTAAATGATGGTCACCCAGGAGTATTGAATAAAGATGGTTAAGTTTATTTCAGCTTTGAGTGTTTAATATCTAGTTGTTTTTATGGAAATGTGGATCTTTCAGATCAATTTGAGATGCTCTTTTGATCATGTTTCACATTTTATTGTGTCATGTAGTGTGGGGCGCTGGTCTTGGTCTTGACTCGGTCTCGCCCTCCCTCGTTCTTGGTCTCGGCTTGGTCTCGGCCCCTAAAAGTCTTGGTCTTGTCTCGGTCTCGATACACTCTGGTCTTGGTCTTGTCTTGGTCTCGGGTTAGGTGGTCTTGACTACAACACTGGATCTTAGTATCACTCCCCCATAGTCTGTGTTAGAAGCACAATTAATTAAAACCAAACCCCAACTAATTACAAAAAGGAACTTAAAAAATCTGAACAGTGATGGGTTTCTCACTGATCTTTATTAATCTAATTTACTAAGTGTCTGTAGTATCTCACAGGTGGGATTAGCCTTTGAAAAAAATACCCCTATGATGATTTATAGAATTAAGGACATGGTAAACTCATGTTTCATTACAAACTCTCAGAATAATTTCAGGCCCGACACACTGGTCTTGTCATGGTGATCCGACAAAATTGATTTAAAGGTGGAAATAGCAATGATATAAAGCCCCCAGATAGGACAAATGATGATGCCAGTACCATGTTGAGACAACCATCTTTCTCATTTTACCAGGTCTGAGGAAGTTTTCGAAAGCCCTTTTATCTACTGATACAATAACTGCTACGGGGGCAGCTGAACTTAATCCTTGTCACTTGCAGCTAGCGGCAACTATTACTGCTGAGCCACTTGCACACATTTTAACTTATACATTTTACCAGGATTATTTCCTAAGTTTTGGATGTCTGCTCTAGTACTTTCACTTTTTATTGTAAATGTGGTGATCACAGTGATTTTTTTTTATTTCCTTACTGCCCTGTGTCACGAACAATTGTTGATGTAGAGAGGAAGGGAGACCAAAGGCAGGTAGATGGTTGATTTGATGAAGATATAATAGGCATAAGTCCAGGAAATTTAAACTTCTAATATTAATTGGAGGTGACACAAACTGTGAGTAGCACACGGTATATATACTTTCCAAAAATACAAGGTGCTCTATAGCGGCACAGAACGCTAAGAGAAAAGTATAAAACAATTACTCATTAGACCGATCTCTCAATCAACCCAGTCAGGCACAGTAAAACAGGGTGTGGCACACAATTAACAACTATACACAAACATAAATCAACAGTACCATATACTGGTCTTATATATATGAAATCCTAATAAAACTAAATGAACACAATATTACATATCCTATATATACACACACACAACTTGCAATCAATATACTAGGAGTCCTTACTCAGTTCAATGGAACAGGTGTCTGTCCCTAGGACACCTGTTACACCCTGAATAAACATGCCCCACTAAAAAAGTTTAGAACTAAGAGTAGACACAGCCCTTGATTCACCTCAGACCTGACTGCTCTCAAACAGCACAAAAACATCTTGTGGCATACCACATTAGCCTAAAAAGAAATCCCTGTGACATACATGCAACTCTTCAGGGAAGTAGGGACACTGGTACACACAGTCAGTTAGGAAAGCTAAGGCTAGCTTTCATAAACAGAAATGTGTAGCCTGTAGCACCAACTCTAAAAAGCTATGGGACACTGTGAAGTCCATGAAGAACAAAAGCACCTCCTTCCAGCTGCCCAGTGCCCTATGGCTAATATAGTCAAAAATGTCAATAAGCATTTTGCCATGGCTGGTCATGCGTTCCACCTGGCTTTTCGCAACCTGACCAACAGCTCCTCACCCCCTGCGGCACCATGCCAAAGCCCCCCTCATTTCTCCTTCACCCAAATCCAATTAGCTGATGTTCTGAAAGAACTGCAATATATATATGCTTACAAATTTGCCGGGCTAGACAACCTCACTGCAGCACTCAATGCAACCCAGATTTCTAGTTTAACCTGTCTCTCTTCAGAGTTCCCTAAAAATTGGAAAGCTGCCGCATTCATTCCCCTTTTCAATCGGGGGACACTCTTGACCCTAACTTTTACAGACCCATATCCATCCTGCCCTGTCTTGCTAAAATCCTGGAAAGCCAGGTTAACAAACAAATTACTAACTCTTTCTAGTCCAACAGCACCCTCTCCGTTATGCAATCCTGTTTCCGAGCTGGTCATGAGTGTTCCTCTGATACGCTCAAGGTCGTAAATGATATTACAACTGCCATTGATAAAAGACATGACTGTGAAGCCGTCTTTATCGACTTGTCCGAGGCTTTCAAATCTGTCAATCATCGCATCCTTATTGGCAGATTCATCAGCCTCGGTTTCTCGAATGACTGCCTGATTGATTGGTTCACCAACTACTTCTCTGACAGGGTTCAATGTGTTAAATCTAATGGACTGTTGTCTGGACCTTTGGCTGTCTCTATGGGGGTGCCTCAGGGTTTGATTCTTGGGCAGACACTATTCTCTGTGTGTATCAATGATGTCTTCTCTTGCTCAGATCCAACTCTATGCATATGACATAATTCTATATATCTGGCCCTACATTGGACTTTGTGCTAACAAACCTTCAGGAGAGACTTGATGCCATACAACACTCCTTCTGTGGCCTTCAACTGCTCTTAAACTCTAATCTAAATGCATACTTCTTCAACCGATCACTGCCCGCACCTACTAGCCTGACTAGCATCACCATTCTGGATGTGTCTGAACTAGAATATGTGGACACCTAGAAATGCCTAGGTGTCTGGTTAAACTGTTCACTTTCATTTTAGACCCACATTAACCATCTCCAATCCAAAATTAGATCTAGGATTAGCTTCCTATTCCACAACAATTCCAACTTCACCCATGCTCCCAAACACCCTGGTGAAAATGACCATGCTACTTATCTTAGACTGCCTCTAAATCACTGACTATACAATTGAATATACAGGTGCCTGATCTCAACACAAGAAGTTGCTGGAGAGCGACATGGAAGGATAGATAATCTGATTTATCTAACCCAAATCCTAGGTGGCGCTATGCCAATTTGCACTGCCTCAGAGAGTAGCCCTGGGTAATCAGAGGTCCCATGGTCAGGCTTGAACCCATGCCCAACATGACGTAGACTGTCCTGCAATGCGACATAGCCAACTACGCTACGCAGCCTCCTACAATATTATTTTTAGAAAGAAATTGTATTTTGAATGTATATCAGTCTGGATTCAGACCAGGTCATAGTCCTACCTCCACTGCTAATCTGGTACTAGATGACATTAAAAGTGGTATGGATAACAGGAAGCAATGTGCAGCTCTGGTAATTATTTATCTAAGGCTTTTGAAACTGTGGATCATACATTACATTAGACCTTAATGGCTGTATTGAGTTATTTTGAGGGGACAGCAAATGTACACTGTTATAAAGCTGTACACTCACTACTTTACATTTCTTCAGTGTTGTCACATTAAAAGTTATAATCATATATTTACAAAAATGTCAGGGATGTACTCACTTTTGTGAGATACTGTATATATAGCTACAGTATATGAACAGAGTAATGTATATAATATTCAAAAAAGAGAAGAAAGGGAGTCTTTCTTAAAATATAAGCCGTTATTTAGATGGCTATTTCATGTAGAAATCAATGTATATATTATAAAGATGAATAGGTAGTAAGGTAGCAGCACACACAAAAAAATTGGGGGGAGGGCTGAAGTCCACTTCCATCTCCAATGTCTTTAGGGCATTGAGCTCCAGGTTGTTCTGGCTGCACCAAGATACCAGATGGTCAATCTCCAACCTGTAGGCAGACATATCTTCATAAAAAATTTATCCAATGAGGGTGGAGTCATCGGCCAAATTTAGGAGCTTAACCGAGTGGTGACTAGAGGTGTAGCTAGAGGTCTTCATGGGTCCAAAATTTAAGAACCGTTCTGAAATTGCCTCAATGTCTGTACTACCCAAACCGGTTCAGCAGCAATACATTTTCAAAAATCCGTTCCGAATGGACACGGTAACAAAGAGACCCATTCCAAAAGGTACTTTCAAATAAAGTTACAATAACAGAACCATGCCCTCTCTGATCAGAGAGACCCGGTCCATACCGAAAATGAAGAGAAAAAACAGTGCAGTTCCATAAAAATTCTAAACAATATGTGGTGCATGGCAGTCTATTAAGTAATATGTTCTTAAAAATAACCACACCTGACCAAAACAATTTATTATCATTGTTCTGTGAGAAGCCTCTCACATGATTAGCTGTCTCAATAGAACTTGCTAGCCAAACACACCAGTCACTGCCATCAATGTCCTCGCTATAGTTTGTGTTCACTGCTGTATTACATCTTTTCATGTCACAAATATGGAGAAATATAAACTCAAAGAAGTGTATACTTGTAACATCCTGCCCAGCTGATGGCAGGTTTAATCAGGGAATGAGACCATGGATTCATGTATTGGTTAGATATTAGTATGTTTAGTTGTTTATTGGACCAGTGCTTATGTACTGTAGATTTAGTTATTTTATGTATATACATATATGAGTATTGTGTGTGTATGTTGGGTGCTATAATTGTGTGCTGCTTAGCGCCTTTCACTCCTTCACCTGGTACTGGTAGGGACTGATTGCACCGAATCATCAGATTATTCCCAGCTGGTCAATCTGTCCCTATATCTAGCCAGGTGAGGGAGAGGAGGGCGCGATTCATTGTTATATTGTTACGGTTGGAGAAGGCTGGTCAGGAACATTCCACAGGACGTACAGTTGTGAGAAGTGAGTCACCGATGTCGCTGTATATGTGTATTATTGTTAAACGCCAGTATTACTCATCCTGAAGTTGTGCCAGTCACTCGAGTTATGTAGAGTGTGCGTATTGCCAGGAGAGAACATAGCGTATTTAGTATTCAGCGTTCTGTGCCGCTGTTGAGAGCACGAAGTATATTTGATAGATACACGACTAGGTTGTACCCTGCAACTCCTGGGTTTGTCTTCCGTCTCCTTCCAATTAAAACCGCTACATTTGCCAGCCTGTATCCTCCTCTCTCCTTTCATCTACACAACCGTGACAATACTAGTGAAGTCTGGTTCCTTAAAAACAAATGACTAAGAAGGATGTTTTTGGATGGGCTACCTTTCCATATAATTTTTTTCCTCATTTTAAATGCCAGATGAACTTTGAATGGATTTGTCTACATGGTATTGTTAGATATGAGATAATCTAATCCTGGCTAGTGGCTCTGTTGTTGTTGAATGATGTAGAGAGACATCCTACCTGTTAGTTGTTTGAGACTGGAACATTCCAAAGTATAAATAGATTTGTGTGTAATCTACACAATTTCATCTAAACATTTTGAATAATAGTAAGCCAACTTTTTTCATCAAAATTTTCTAGTAGTTCCAACAAGCCACATCTTTGTATAGGATAGCTTCAACAAAGATTGGGCTTGCTGAAACTACCTACAAATTCTATGCAAAAAGTTGAGTTACTTTTGGTGAGTAGAGACAGCTGTTTTTTTATCATTGATTATGGAGACACCACATAAGTCACCCGTCACCTAGATTTGGGCATTCGACGGATTTGCTTACATTTCAGGAAAAGCAAAAATCCTTAACTTTTTATTTCAGGTGGAAATATTTTTTTCCAGAAATGTGTTCATCAACATGTAAATTATCATTTTAGATTACAAAAAACTGTTAATATTTTGTAGACATGGGAAATAACCTAAATAAAAATCTGTTGTATTAACACAAAACAGTATGCATCTAGACACCCCCCTGATTGATTGCCTGTCCTGTCTGTCAAACTTCTCAGCTCTATAAAACATTAAACTTTGTTTACCTACATTTGCCTGTGAATGTGTGGAATTTTTAAGGAAAATCCATGGATAACAATATGGAGAGACTTTGTTGTTATGACAAAAGAATTCGACCAACTTTTAAAATCAGACGTGTTTCCAGTGCTAGCAAACTGTGTAACAAGCAGATGAGGAATGGTTTGATACTGAATGAGGGTTTTCACCGTGAACAGCTGATGAACAACAAAGGAAGTAGTAGATATTATCAGTTAGAGAATGTTCTTTTGGAATACTTGTTGGAATACTTCTTCCAACGCCTTCTTTCTTTCAACAAGTAAACATCATCAGGTAAGTTGTATTTAAATATACTGCTACCACGATCCCGCGAGATCCCGCAGGATCACAAAATGTATAGCCTAGCAGCCAAGAGTAGCAGCCATCATGCAAGTGTTATTTAAATATACTTCTGGTGTACTTACAAACTTTTCAATGCCTCGTTTTATAAGTAAAGAACCTAATTGTACAACTGTAAAAGTTTGGTAACATTCCCGGCATTATTAGTGGGGTTATTTACGAGATACCAACTTGGTTCCATTAGCGCCGGCACTAACCCATTCGTCTGATCGGGCTAACTCAACTAATGTTATAACAAGGGAAAAAAGCTTAGGGGGGTTGTTTAGCTCGAGGTCAAGGTGCAAATGACCCTAGGTTTATATTACACCAAACCATCACTTTAAATACAGAACTTACCTGTAAAATCAACAGTACTAATTCCTTTTACGGTAATAGTGGAAAAGGTTCTATCGTATTTATTAGAGTGAAGTTCTGGCAACCAGAATTGCCAGTTTTTTGCAGCAAATTTAACAGATTTATTTATTACAGTGTACTTTATAATAGGTTTTTAACTAACTAAAGTTAATGGTTTAGAATGTTAATATGATCTGTTTAGCTAATTTTAGAAATAATATACATGTCCAAATAATTAATATATTAGGCAAATATATTTGCCTAACTTTCAGTTGGTCATATTATGAATCAAAAAGTTTTCAGTTTTAAACTATCTGAATTACAAGTGTGTCATCATTGAACCATGTCATTTCAGTCAGCCTAGGAATCAAACAAATGTTTTAAACTACATAAGATATTCAGAATTTTAGATAGCTACAAGTATTATTTTCTGATGACAACATTTCATTGATAAATGAGTTAGTCTAAGTAGTTAGCCAAGTTCGCTACGTTATCAATCTCCAAACCTGTGGGCATAGTTGTTTGAAAAAGGAGCAATCAATTCAGTCAGAATGTGATGATGACCTTTCTTCCTTTTTACTAAGAGTAACATTTATTTTAATAATAAGTTTTAATAGTACAGTTTGTAAGTGACTGTCATACCCTGCCAGAGATGGGTGTGAATGATCTTGAATGAGCGTGAACAAAGGGGACCATTTTGCTGTGTTTTTTTTTCTCAGTAATGGAATTCCAACTGTGTCAACGTTTGAAGCATAATAGCTTTCCAAATATTATATATATTTCAGTGCATGATATACACTTGAAAGCTCTGAATCATGTACATTAATAAAATAAAAACTGGTGACCATAAGCCCAGATATAGGTGGTGGTTCACATATATACATGCCTCTACTTCAGTCTTAAAACCTCTTGATGCTGTATATCATAATGCCATTAGTTTTATTATGAAGACAGGTTCAGTACCCATCATTGCATCTGTCACAGTGTTCCCCTCAGGGAAGCAGGATTGAGGACTGGCCTCCTTCTGTCTGTACTGTGTCAGGTGTTTGTATATAGTGTTTTCCCTGTGTGATAGTGTGTGATTTCTCTCCTGTGTGCTTTGTTTATGTCCATTTGCCTGCCTTAGGTCATATGAATCTATCACATGCTTACTATAGCCCAATAGATCTCTTTAATTGATTCCACAGCTGATAGCTGTAACTCATTATCTGTCTATTTAAGTCAGTGGTCCTCAAACCCTTCCATGGAGGGCCTAGTGTATGCAGGTTTTCACTTTTACCTTATACAAGCCTGATGGAGTAGATCGCTAATTGTTTAGGATCTCCCCTCACCTGGCAGTCTAGGTCCTAATTATGCTCTAATTGAAGGGAAAGACCAAAATCCAGCATACACTAGGCCCTCCATGGAAGGGTTTGAGGACCACAGATTTAAGTGGTGTTTGAATGTTGTCCAGGTGTGGGTTATTGTTGCATGTCAGTTTGTGTGTCTGTTTCATGTCTAGATATAAGTACTGTTTTGCCCCTCATGGCAATTTGGTTTTGTACTGAGTGTTTATGAATTCAACTTAGCTTTGCACTCATACCCTTCACATCTGTCTCCACTTCTCCACCACACCATGGATACTTATGACAGCATCCTTTATCAGGTTTTAATATATTTGTGGGGAAATCTGTTCCCCAAGCGTACACGTAGACCTGGAAAACACACAGTCCTGTGCTATACTGCTCCTTGACTGCAAACTGACCTTCTATACTCTATCACCACCCTCAGGAAAAGGAAGTTTT
The DNA here is from genome assembly GCA_016801145.1 of Umbra pygmaea. NCBI lineage: Eukaryota > Metazoa > Chordata > Actinopteri > Esociformes > Umbridae > Umbra > Umbra pygmaea. The sequence goes on from JACXGM010004796.1 coordinate 36,169, forward strand.
TTTCCTCTATGTTTCCATAGCTAGGCCTGACCGACTGGTGGATCTGATAGCCAGTGAGAAGAGATAGTCAGTCTCTCCCAACAGCATCCATTTTTTGTGTGAGAGGAGGCAGGTTTGACGTCAATCATGTGTTCACTGGTTTACTAAGCATGTCTGAGGTGGTTATTCTGGTGGGAAGCCAGAAGGAAGTGCCATCAAAGGTGATCTGTTCATTGAGCGTTCCATTGAACAGGCCGGTGCTGACAAGCTGCTCAAATATCAGCCCCTCATATTACGCATGAACAGCCTTGGTTATCAGTGCTACTGTGCCATAGTGATTTTGAGAAGCTACGGCCATGTTCACAGGCTGACAGTGAAGTCTGACAGCTGATATCAGGCCTTCATAAGTCCAGGGCTACAAAACTAGTGAGGCACTGCTCCATACCAGTGGTCGCTCTGTGGAGAATTAGGAGCTATATGTTTCTAGATGAATCCAGATATCCGTGTCTTAAAATGCTTTAATCCTGTGTGTGTCTGTGTGTGTGTGCATGTTTTGGGTTCAAAAAGTAACATTAAATCTCATCTGATCACAAAACAATATTGCTTTTGTAATTCCAAAAAAGCTTTGGCAATGCACAACAGGTCAGAAGGGAGCCTCTGAAAGCTGATATAACGGTCTGCCATTTATCCATAGAAAAAAGGCAAATGTCTGCAATTCAGTAATGCTCCTAGGTTCTCCACAGAAGAATATAGTATTAACTTTGTGTCAGACTGCCAAAACATTATGACCACCCCCCCCTCCCCC
>JACXGM010004797.1:0-14933 GCA_016801145.1 Umbra pygmaea
CACCATTCATTATTATATTGTCTCTTAAAAAGATGACTTGGATGTAGACTGCTCACACCATTCATTATTATATTGTCTCTTAAAAAGATGACTTGGATGTAGACTGCTCACACCATTCATTATTATATTGTCTCTTAAAAAGATGACTTGGATGTAGACTGCTCACACCATTCATTATTATATTGTCTCTTAAAAAGATAACTTGGTTGTAGACTGCTCACACCATTCATTATTATATTGTATCTTAAAAAGATGACTTGGATGTAGACTGCTCACACCATTCATTATTATATTGTCTCTTAAAAAAATGACTTGGATGTAGACGGCTCACACCATTCATTATTATATTGTCTCTTAAAAAGATGACTTGGATGTAGACTGCTCACACCATTCATTATTATATTGTCTCTTAAAAAGATGACTTGGATGTAGACCGCTCACACCATTCATTATTATATTGTATCTTAAAAAGTAAGACTGCCACCATCCAATACATACCAAGGATTACATTTGTGATTTTATGGTAAAAAGTCAATTTAATCTCAACACACACACTAAATGTTTAAAAACTGATTTAATTAATGCTAAAATAAATTAATGGCAAATGACACTATGACAACCAGTCCTTACTGTGACAACCAATCCCACTGTCTACTCAAGTCTTTCTCCTAAGACTAAAAAGAGTGTTGGTAGATACTTGTGCTGGAAAATACACTAATTAGTAAAAAGTGTGATAATAATCTACCTTACAGTTTACTATTGTTGTTAATAAAATAAATGACCATCAATAAATGATTGAGTCAATATGGACATTGATCCAGTAGTTTATTGAAAAAATTTTCAATGAATGAATGCTTTACATTTTAATGTTCAACAATGGTTTTGTCATAAAAATGCAAAGATGACAAATTACATAGATTGGTATTACTACATTTAAATGGTAGGAAATTCAATTCTGAGGCATATGTAAAAATGAAAGTGAACAGTTTTGAGAAACACTGGGAAACATTATCAACATTCAAATATGTTTGAGTAAACATAGAGCTTATGACCAGATTTTTCTTCATTTTGCGGTTAACTGTTTAAATATACATTAGCGTTCAAAAGTTTGGGGTCACCCAGAAATGTTCACGTGTTTATGATCGTAATGTTTACCTTCATTCAATAAGAAATTATCATCAAAACATGATTAATTAAAGATTATCTAAAAGTCTTCATCTTTAGGACACTGAAATAATGGTTGTTGAATATGTGACTTTGCCATTGTATTAAAATAATACATTTTAAATCAGTCATTTACAACAGTGATAGATAAGTAATGTCTGGAATATACAGTATATATATATTAAATGTAATTCCACCTTAGTGAATTAAGGTATGAATTTGAATCAAAAACATGCACATTTGTGGGTGACCCAATAATATTAAACAAATATCTATGACAAATCTACATAAAATAATTACATGTTTATTTCTATATAGAGAGAATCACATCTATAAAATGAATCAAGTCATGCCCAAATGGATTGGTGCTGTTTTATGTACAAAATAGTTGCATTCTTGTTAGTTTAAATATAACCTATGGTTTACAGTAAGTTTAAATGTTTGGAAACTAGGAATAATCTGCATCAGTCTGTTTGATATTCAGGCCGAGCATATTGGAGAGACTGATTGATAGGCGATCGTGTCCCTCAGATGTGTCCAATACAGGGTATTCGAAGCCTAAACCAGATTCTGGTTTTGTAACTTTAAAAGTCCCACTTCTTATCTTAGTGGAACTGTCTGCATCTGAGGTGGAGCGGACATCAAGTGTAGGGGTACTGAGCTCATGTTTCACTTCTGGTAGGAAATTTGCTGTGGGTTTTTTTTCTTTAAACATTTTCAACCGCTCCATGATGTTAATTGTTCCTTCCATCACATGCCGACCGCTTGCAGCTTCCTGGAGTGCACTGTCGATCCTATTCTGTGGCAGTCTATGAAATTTAAACATGGGTATATCTACCTCCCTACTCTCTGTTTCATCCCTACTCTGTTCTTCCTCACCATCCTCATCAGAATCTTCAATATCTGAGCCAGAGTAACTAACATGTGAAGAGAAGTTCAGTTTAGGGGAACTATATTTTCCGTCAACTTTGGGGACTAAATCTGCTACAGCAGGTGTACTCACATCTGTACTGGCATCAATATTTGGTTGCTTTATTCTAGATCCTTGAAGACCAAATGATGGCATCTTATAATGATGCAGTTTTTCAGAGGAAGTCTCAATGTTGACATCTGGAGGTTTCAGCTCAACCTCAGTGCTTTTAAGACCTTGGACTTTATCTTCTGGTGTATAGTTTAAATCTATATTTGGGACACGTTTATTGTCAAATGATGGAACTAAAACATTTTTGTTAGGCGCATCAACCTCACAGCTGGATCCCTTTAGTTTAGGACTTGAGAAATCTAATCTGGGAAGCTTAACAGGTACTTTTGTAGGGGCATCCATTTCTACAACAGGAGATGTTAGATTTACTTTAGGTCCTTTGAGGTCAGGATTGGGAACATTGATATCTATCTCTGATGCGTTAACTTCACCCTGAAGATTGCAAGCAGATAGGTTTAGCTTCGTAGTTTCCAGGTCTACATCTGGGTTTTTGATGTCAGCTTTATTCAAACTAGTACTCAGATTGGGAGCAATGATGGTTCCCTGAATTTTGGGGGCAGAAAAGTTAAGGTCTGTGTTTTTCAACTCTAAGAGAAAATCAGTACTCAGCAAATTGTCATCTACGTCAGGAGCATCTACATTCTGACCATTGATGTCAGCTTTAGGCACACTGGTACTCAGACCTGGAACATCGACGGTTCCCTGAAAGTTTGGGGTAAAAAGATTCATTTTCTTCATCTGCACTACAGACGTTTCAAGGTCCACATCAGGAACAGTGACATCCAACTGTTTGCCCTTTAAATCAGCACCAAGGTTAGGTCCTTTAACATCTGTACTGGTACTCAGACTTGGGAAAGAGATACTCCCTTGGATTTTTGGATTATAAAGGTCTGTTTCTTTCACTTCTACAGCAGTTTGTGTTTTTGGTAACTTAAACTTTCCATCTGATACTTTAAGGTCAGCCTCAGGCAAACTGACACCTGGAACAGCAACATCTCCTTCAACAGGTGGTGCTGCAAGTTTAAGCTTAGAGCCTTTAAAATCCGCTTGTGGTAAATTCACATTAACACCTGGAGCTGAAAGATTTGGTGTTTTCATATCAGCATCAATATTGAGGTCTGGTCCCTTAACTTTATTTCCAGACCAGTGAAATTTAGGCATTTTTAAAGTTGAAAATTTAGACTTTACAGAGGGTGCCTTCATGTCGACCTCTGGTGTCTGAAGATCTACATCTGAAACAGGGATGTCTGCCTCAAAAGCTGGTGAAGAGAGGTTAATATTAGGGCCTTTAAGATCTGCTCCTGGTAAATTAAGATCAACCTCTGGAGATGAAAGATCCACATTTGGGGTCTTCATATTAGCATCAACATTGAGGTCTGGTGCCTTAACTTTATTTCCAGGCCAGTTGACTTTAGGCATTTTTAAAGTTGTAAATTTAGACTTTAGAGATGGCACCTTCATGTCAACCTCGGGTGTTTGAAGATCTACATCTGGAACAGGGATGTCTGCCTCAACAGTGGGTGAAGAGAGGTTAAGATTAGGGCCTTTAAGATCTGCTCCTGGTAAGTTAAGATCAACCTCTGGAGCTGAAAGGTCCACACTTGGTGACTTCATATTAGCATCAACATTGAGGTCTGGTGCCTTAACTTTATTTCCAGGCCAGTTGACTTTAGGCATTTTTAAAGTTGTAAATTTAGACTTTAGAGATGGTGCCTTCATGTCAACCTCGGGTGTTTGAAGATCTACATCTGGAACAGGGATGTCTGCCTCAACAGTGGGTGAAGAGAGGTTAAGATTAGGGCCTTTAAGATCTGCTCCTGATAAATTAAGATCAACCTCTGGAGGTGAAAGATCCACATTTGGGGTCTTCATATTAGCATCAACATTGTGGTCTGGTGCCTTAACTTTATTTCCAGACCAGTTGACTTTAGGCATTTTTAAAGTTGTAAATTTAGACTTTAGAGATGGTGCCTTCATGTCAACCTCGGGTGTTTGAAGATCTACATCTGGAACAGGAATGTCTGCCTCAACAGTGGGTGAAGAGAGGTTAAGATTAGGGCCTTTAAGATCTGCTCCTGGTAAATTAAGATCAACCTCTGGAGGTGAAAGATCCACATTTGGGGTCTTCATATTAGCATCAACATTGAGGTCTGGTGCCTTAACTTTATTTCCAGACCAGTTGACTTTAGGCATTTTTAAAGTTGTAAATTTAGACTTTAGAGATGGTGCCTTCATGTCAACCTCGGGTGTTTGAAGATCTACATCTGGAACAGGGATGTCTGCCTCAACAGTGGGTGAAGAGAGGTTAAGATTAGGGCCTTTAAGATCTGCTCCTGGTAAATTAAGATCAACCTCTGGAGGTGAAAGATCCACATTTGGGGTCTTCATATTAGCATCAACATTGAGGTCTGGTGCCTTAACTTTATTTCCAGACCAGTTGACTTTAGGCATTTTTAAAGTTGAAAATTTTGACTTTAGAGATGGCGCCTTCATGTCAACCTCTGGTGCCTGAATATCTACATCTGGACCTTTCAAATCAGCTGTGGGTAAACTGACCTTAGCAGCTGGTGCTCTTATTTGTCCATTAATGTTTGGAGTGGAGAGATTCAAGTCATCAGGGCCTGTAACCTTGGGCTTTTTTAGATTATTGAGCCACTTAAACTTCCCTGAAGGGGACTCAGCATCTAAAGTAGGCTTGTTAATCTCTGCATCAACTTGAGGGACAGAAAGACTAAGGGTAGATGCCTTCAGATTTGTATTAACATCAATGTCTGGAGTTTTTACCTTTGGTACACTTTGGCCAAACTTGGGCTTTTTAAATTTTGGCAATTTAGCTTTTCCAGGTAATTTTACATCTACCTTAGGGCCACTAATATCTGCTTTGGGTAAATTTACATCTGGGGTTATGTCACCCTCAATATTTGGGCCTGAAAGACCAACAGCTGGTGTCTTTAGATTGGCCTTTACATTTGGCCCATTAAGACTACCAGTAAGTTTGGGTTTCTTCTGATGAGGCCATTTGAATTTACCTGAAGGAGCTTCAACGTTGAGTTCTGGAGACTGCAGAGCCCCCTCTAAATTTGGTAAACTCATATCTACGTTTGGTGCATTTATCGCTCCATCAATGTTTGGAGTGGTGAGATTTATGTCAGGCGAAGAAAGGTTTAGATTCGATCCTTTCATTTTCCCTCCAGGTAACCCAAACTTTGGCTTTTTTAAGTCAGCGTTTGGCACATTCATTTTAATGTCATTGACATTCATATCCATATCACTGGCTGAAAGGTTCAGGTTTGGTGTCTCCAGCTCTCCTCTTAGACCAGGTCCTTTGAAATCTGCTGATACATTAGCATCCGTGTTTGGTGCTTTTTTATCGAATTGAGGCATTTTGAATTTTGAAGGCTTGTACATCGATTCACCTGTGTTAACCTCTGGATCCGTCAGGTCAAGTGATGCATATTGAGTGCTGAGATTTGGTGTTGATAAATTGACTTGAGGGCTGCTGAGACTGCCATCCAGATCGGCTCCTTTTATAACCGGTCCAGACATTCCAAATGTGGGCATTGTGAACTTTGCCCCTCCACTGGTCCCAGGTGTATCCATGTTCCCATTATACAATTTCTCATTTAAAGTGTGACCATTCATTTCGCTCTTCAATCCCCTTTCTGTATTTAGTTGTCCACGGAGGCCATCAACCTTTATCATCGGCGCCTCAACTGATTGCTGCATCCTGCTGTGGGTATTCTTGAGCATCTGTAGATAATCAACTATCAGTTAAACACACTGCCTGTGGTAAATGTTAGTATGGTAAGTGTGCAAGTACTAAGGTATTGATTTATAATACAGTTCAATATCAATGGAATTTTTCGAAATTAAACAAAGAACATTGCAACCATTATGTCAGCATAAAGCAATGACTTTCTGGCATTAAATATGTATGATTATAAAACTTACATCTCCCGGTCCTCTGAGGCCTCTTTCCAGTGAGTTGAGACTGACATTGTCTTTCAGATCCTGCTTTTTCACAACTGTCATGTTGTCGTCGTAAGGCTCAATGACTTTGAATAGATTCATCCGTTCACAGTGACTGAGGTGGTTCAGATTTATAGTAACTGCAACTATATCATTGTCTAAAAGAGTAGAAAAATGTCAAAAAATGCTATGTCATTTTCTGTACAATATATTATGATCTGTTTGAATAATGACTAGGCTTCACTTGTTATAATTAGGAATTAGTATACAACATGTTTACCTTCTTTTGGGTCAATCTTATCAGGGACACTTAAGTCTGGACTTCCAGGAATGACAATTCTTTGTGTGTCTGAATCCGCCAGGACCAAACGTACTGGGTCAGGTCTTTGCAGACTTTCCCCATTCTATAATGGGACAAATGTAAAATTGTCAAATGTTGTCATTGCTTTAAGATTAACGGGATAGCTTCCTCTCATTAAAACCATGACCCATTGGTTTCCTTTTCATGTAAACCGTATATGTACAAAATATGAACTAGGCCTAAAATCTGGCCAAAAATACTGGTACATACTGTATAAGTATGTAAGAAAGTACACTGAATGGTATTAGACTTTAAACAACTACATACTTATTTAATATACAATGTTATGCATTTCCAACATTACATTGAGAAATAAATTTCCCCCAAAACACTTGTTAGTCTAAACAGGAACAAGCACAACAAATATGACTTGTTGCATTTCCATTCATATCAGCTGAGAGTACATTTACATGGTAATACCAAGACTTTAACTTAGAAAACCCTTTAACATGTTTCTGATTATTAGGTCATGTTCTTGGATAATGACTTTGTTAACTTAATTGAAAAACTACTATTTTGTAAAATGTGTGGTATAGATAACACTTATACATGTTGTAATTGTGCAGAAGTTCATACATTAATGAACAGAAAGAAAACATATTTTCAAATTTTCTTTCAAGTTGCTAGTCTTACAATAAAGCAGTTTGATGGCAAGTTTATTTCCAGCAAACTATTTCATGTTTGTTTACAACTATATTGATTACTAACAACAAAGTGAAATATGTATTATGGTTACCGATGGGGTAAAACATTGACCTAATCTTGAAGGCTTTTAGTATATTCTACTTGAATCAACTGTTTTGGGGGGAGTTTACCTCCCAGTGTGTCATGTCCAATTTGTCTCGTCAGTAACCCCTCAGCAGTTACAGGATGGTCCAGGGAGATCACATGCTTCCTCCAAGCACGTGTCACCAAGACATCCATTCTTATCACACTGCTCCTTCAACACGGAAGCCTGAATTACACACAAGGAGTCGCTGGAAAGCAACAAGGTACCCACTACCCATCTGTCCACTCCAATTTGCGCCCCCCCATGCTGGACCCATGGGCATTGTCAGAATGTGGTACACACAGAGGCCACAAACTAACTCAATTTATTGAAGTTAAAAACTATTTGATTCACAAACAGCAGATTTCCATAAAGATTTATAGATTGTTATCAAGTATTTTACTCACCATGATTTCTGTATTTTATTTACAGCAGCATATCAAGAAGAGTGTCCTCACTACAACCTGTTAAAATGAAAAGAAGTACATTAAGCTGACTGGCTCAAGGATCCAACAACAGATCTTTCACCTTGCTGGCTTAGATTAATCTTATAAGGTACACTACCTGACAAAGGTTTTATTATGGGAATTTTCATGTTTTGTAAATTGTAATTGCTGTTCTACCAGAACATTTCCAAGACTAGACCAATCAGTTACAATTTAAACTACTTGGGGAATGTTTAGTTCAGGCATAACATGATAGATTAGTCAGGTTAAGGTTAGGGTAAGGTTAGGTTAAGGTTAGGGTTAGGTAAAAGTAAACAGACTTTTTTATTTCTTAAATTTACGAGGCTTTACATTTCCATGGCTCCGGAAATGTACACTTGTACAAATTTCTTGTTTTGTACTATTATTTATGTATCGCCATGAGAACAACCTATATGACCTGTGTAATATTGTGTACCAGCAGCCCCATACGTTATAAACCGTGATGCACTGTGTTCTGACCAGCATCAGAACCAGCATGAACCTTTTTCAGCAATTTGAGCTACAGTAGCTCGTCTGTTGGATCGGACCACATGGACCAGCGTTCACTCCCCACTTGTGACAATGAGCCTTGGCCGCCAATGACCCCTGTTGCCGGTTCACCGGCTTTTTCCTTGGAAAAGCATCCTCAAAGTTGATGTGTTAGAAGCAGGAAAAATGGGCGAGCGCAAGGATTTTAGCAAAATTGACAAGGACCAAATTGTGAGGGCTTTAGGCGACTGGGTCAGAGCATTTCCAAAACTGCAGATTTGTTGGATGTTCCTGGTCTGCAGTGGTCACTAACTATCAATAGTGCTCCAAGGAAGGAAAAGCAGTGAACCAGCAACAAGGGTCATGGGCAGCCAAGGTCCATTGATGCACGTGGGAGCGAAGGCTGGCCTGTGTGTGCCGATCCAACAGACGAGTTACTGAAGCTCAAATTGCTGAAAAAGATAATGCTGGTTCTGATAGAAAGGTGTCATAACACAGTGCATTGTAGTTTGTTGTGTATGAGGCTTCTGTTTTGGCAGAAAAGTGGGACCTACACAAAATTTGGCAGGTGATCATACTGTTACAGGGGATCGGTGTATATGTATACCACTGTATACATGTCTATCCCTGTTGGAAATGACTGATTCATAATTATTATTCACATACAATGGCAAATAATTCATTTAGAGTTCTAATGAAGAAACCTTTAGCTTGTCTAATAGTCAAAAAATGTTGACCATAATTTCTTATCAATGTAATGCCACCTTGTTGAATGAAGGTTCAGTATGAATTTCAATTAAAACACATGTAAATTCCTGCATTTACTAATAACTACCATACATTACTATAATATTTAAATTTTTATTATGAACCTATATTTATGCAGGGAAAATAAGCTGAGAACAGAGATTATTTTACAGTTGTGCTCTGTAATACAACAAAATAAAAACAGCAGCTAAATAAACTAAAACAGAATAAAAGTTACAAATACAATGAATTTAAATAAAATAGATATTTTTGGGGGTTCTCCCACCACAAATGTAAAACATGTAATCACACATGTGTTAGTGCCATCTACTGTATTTCTCTGCTCTAACTAGTATTGCTATTGACTATATTTCTCTGCTCATTCGTAAAGCTTAACTGTCATGTATAAACAATGCTATGTCAGCTGATAGTATGAATGTTTGATTTGTTCTATTGCAGGGCAGCGTCCAGACAAAGACACTCTCTCTTCTCAAAAGGAAGAACACTTCCCAAATATGCTGATGTAAAACATATTAATGTATGTATAATTACTTTTTTGTTTGTTATTATAATCAATTCATCTGAAAAAAAAATGTCTAATAGCCTAGGAATGCCACTCCATTGACATAAAAACTAGGGCCCTAGCTTATTTGAGAAATATATAGAGGTATCTTCATGACTATGATGTGGAATTCTCTGCCTTTTTCTGCTTGCTTACAGAGTGACAACATCCCTCACATACACACTCATGCCTCTGGAATTTCAGGTATGACCTCTGCCAGGGTTTTTGAGGGAATGTGCCACAAACCAGTTGGTTGAGATGCTTGCTAGCTTATGTGCCAAAACTACTTTTACAAGCACAAATTGCCACATCTACTTTCTGAGTACTCTCAATGTGTTCACCTACATTCTGGTACTAAGGGTTTGATTAGTATTACTAATCAAATGTATTATTTTAGATGGCAGCAATCAACACATTCCAAATTGAAGGTATGGAACATTGGATGGAAATAACAAAATATTTCAAAATAGTTTAATCGTGGCAGCAAAAGGCTTTATCTAGGTCTGCCGTAAAAACATCCTTTAGGAATAAATGCCAGAAGCAAAAATAATGTTAATTGATCAATATTCAGTTATGAGAACTACTATTTGTTTTTTAAATGCCTTTCAACAGTGATGCCAAGTCTGAAAATGAATTGCCACAATATATCAACAATTAGCTACATTATATGCCATATGCAACAAAATGTTGTATTTGTGTACGTGATTATGATTCTTCATGAGCCTTTATAAGTGTCTACACCTTTGCTTATAATGCATTATTTTCTGCATTATTTTACATTATGAGTAAATGTAAAATACTGTATAATGCATTATTCATCTGTGTGTCATGTAACGCGTTAACGTGCTTCTTTTAAAGAAACAGTATCACAGTAGTATCACTCCCTTGTTACATATTATTAAATTGCATGGTTACACACATCAAATAATTTACTTTACAGATATTTACATGTTTATTTCTCATTTTTAATGTATGTCTTTAAAGGCAATTTCATTTAGGGATTGTTTAAAGATGTAGAATCTTAATTTGTAGAGTAGGCAAGGGTGTAGGAATGGTGGGGACGAGGGAGAGACATGTTCCCCCGAATAATTTGTATGCACTTGGGTTCAGGAAATGTCAAACCTTGAATGTAGTTGAGAATTAAATCGTTTTTAGAATTTGTAGTTTCCACTTTAATATGTGTCCTATGAACAATATAAAAACCGCTACAAATATATCCATATTCCATATACCGGTAATAATTCACATGTCTTCTTGCTGCAAAATGATTGTCCTGTTGTAGCACATACACTTAAAGATCCTACATCTGTAACTGTTTAGCATGTTATTTAATATTCAATACTTTTAGGCTGGGTATCTGTCAAAGCACTTTGAGACAACTGCTGTTGTAAATGATTTTATCAAATCAATTTGATTGATTGATCAAATTTGACATGAGCACTTCATGACAATCCAGGAACTATACATGCATTAGCAGCTGACAAAGACAAAAAGCACACTAATATGTCATCAAAAGACTAAATTCTTATTGTGCCATCGGCACCAATTCCTGGTGTCACCAGACTGAAGTGGAATCAACAAGCAGCTCAGGCTAAGGCTTCACTGGGCTAAGAAAGGATACAGGATGAGATGACTTACCATGTGATGTGTCCTCTGACAGTGTTGTCTCCTCTGTAATGCAGTAGTTCTGTCAATACAGGAATATCTGTCAGTTAAATTACTTCTCTGGCCATCTACTGAACAGGTTACTTAGCGCTTAGACCGCCTCCCTAGTGCTACCCCAAACACACACCCTCACCCAGAACATCTTCACAGGGAGAGACATGACACATGCATATACAGGGTGACAGTCGAAACCTGCTAGGAGACCACTCCCCCTCAACAGGCTGAACAAGGTTTACAGAGATAAACAAGAAACAAAGGGTTGCAAGTATTGTAAAACATGCATCTGGTCCCATCAACAATGTTTGAATATGCTAACTCACTCACTTGCTCTTTCTTATGTACTAGACACACTGACAGCCACACACACTCAATGTGCATATACACACATTTCTGCATACACAAACAAACACACACACATACAGTATTATATATACATACATATGTATAGTAAACTATATATATACTAAACTGTATATAAATGGAATCGTAAGATTCTGCTTATCAGCCATCGATCTGTGTTTATTCTTTCTTTATGACTGATCTGATTGTGAAGGCAGTTTCTGGTAATCTGCAGGGGATTGAAGTTCATTGTGGTCTCACAAAAAGCTCTCAAAATATTGCTCTTCTTGGTCCCAAATTGAGAGATATACTGTTAACCATTATGGCCCTTTCTCAACTTCATTTTCCATGTCTACACTTTTCTCACTTCCTCCTAAAAACTCATTAGAGTAGAAAATCTGAGGAAAGGGTTTTAAGAAGGAGACAAAAAAAGAAGAGGTGAGAAACAGTCATTGAAATAAATCCTGTTCCCCGAAAGAAGGAAGTAAATAATTGGCATCAGGCGACTTAGTGGTTAGTCATCAGACTTATCTGAAAGTTAAAGAGCAAGCAAGCACTTTACCTAAGTTGCTCCAGAGGATGTCCCTGTACTTATTGTAATTAGCTCTGCATATGAGCCTGTGCTAAATGACAAAAATGTCAAATGTAATGTAAATTCTCCTGATTTGCGAATGGAAAATATAGGTAAGATCCTTTACTTCTTGTTAAATTCCTCTGTTTATCAAGGCCAAAAGCAAACAAAACAATGTAGCTGAAGTGCAAAAAGGCAAAAAGGCAAGGTAACCATGTCTGACATCCATCCCTCCAACACAGGGTGGCATTTGGCAAATCTGCACCACCATGCACTTATTTCACTGTACCGTATGCAACTGTACTGTTCTGCCTTCAAACCCCTGCAATGTATTCAGATTATCCTGGTGTTCAACCTCCCCAAATTCTTCCATTTCACTATCTCATTCACATACATCACACAGTGCTTTTCTATAGAACAAAGAAAACAGCCGCTCCTTACATTTAGGCTAAACTCAAAACCTTAATTCTTATGTAAGCTCTTTATTCTGCCACCTCTAATCTTTTAGTCATCCCAACCCTTTAGGAGGAAGACCTCCTGCTCAGGCCTGTCAACATTTTGCCTTATCTATGCACCCTAAGATGGTGGGACAGCTTCCAACTGAAGCTAAAAAAATCTTGAAAGGTTTAAAGAGGCTACTGTAGACATTTTCACCGGTGAGAACCAAACTACTTTCTCTTTCAGTGACCAGTTACAAAAGCTATACAAACTGTATTTTTTTATTTTAAAAAATTTAAAGGCTAGGTTACACTTTATTTGGAGAGTCCGAAATTCCATCTGTAGGTGCTCTACAGATAGTTTGTTGATATGACTATTAACAAACTGTCAACAAACTATCTGTTGATAAGCAACTAATTGTGTAGTTTAAGGGTAGGGGTAAGTTTAGAATATGATTTAGGGTAATGGTTAAGGTTAGGGTTAACATTAGGGGAAGGGTTAAGGTTAGGATTAGGGTTAGGATTAATAGATAGTTTGTTAAAAAGTTGTTGATAGACTGCAGATAATCTGTAGAGCATCTACAGATACACTTTTTGGACTCTCAAAATAAAGTGTTAGCAAAGGCCATTTAGATGGGACAATGATTCCCTACACTACTTAATACATTGCTTTACGACACAATTGCACAGCCTATTATGCATTATTTGTATGAAAGATGGACAGGTGTGTCCCCATTGACAAAAATTGTGGAAACACAAATCAGTCATTTCCTCTTCGCAATTCCTGTTCAAATGCAAAATGCCGGTTAGCATTTGATAGTCTAGGGCAGGGATGGGCAAAGATACATCCAAATGTATTTGAAAAGAAGATACCAAATATTATCATTTACATTTTTTCAAAATAAACTACAAAATACAGCAGTCACAAACTAAATTACTGTATTTTTTATTTTTTAAATACATAAAAAACTTTTACAAGGAAGCATGAAATCATATCGCAAACCTTTCATCTGTCAGCCTATTTGATCTATCCCTTCACAAGTACACTGACTTAGGTGATGGTCCTATCTCTGCCTCCAATCTTATTCTGATTAGCAAAAGTGGGAAAAAGACTTTGAGGCATGCATTTTCAAACACAAGTGCATCTATTTTTTTACCACACAGTCTTGTTCAATAGCAGACTTATTTAGAAATTACTGAGTAGGTAACAATCAGAGGTAGCATGTTAATAATGTCATCATGTACTGTAGACTTTTCACAAAGTACCGGTATTTTACAGTATTTTTAAACTAAAAAACACTAAAGTATTTTGATAGAAAATATGAAGCCATTTTCTATTGTACTCCTATCAACCCCTACAACTGAGCTAATATATGAGCATGCTAACAAGCTACAGTGCCTTATGAAAGTATTCGGCCCCCTTGAACCTTTCAACCTTTTGCCACATTTCAGGCTTTAAACATATAGATATGAAACTGTAATTTTTTGTGAAGAATCAACAACAAGTGGGACACAATCATGAAGTGGAATGAAATTTATTGGATATTTCAAACTTTTTTAACAAATAAAAAACTGACGAATTGGGTGAGCAAAATTATTCAGCCCCTTTACTTTCAGTGCAGCAAACTCTCTCCAGAAGTTCAGTGAGGATCTCTGACTGATCCAATGTTGACCTAAATGACTAATGATGATAAATAGAATCCACCTGTGTGTAATCAAGTCTCCGTATAAATGCACCTGCTCTGTGATAGTCTCAGAGGTCCGTTGAAAGCACAGAGAGCATCATGAAGCACAAGGAACACACCAGGCAGGTCCGAGATACTGTTGTGGAGAAGTTTAAATTCGGATTTGGATACAGAAAGATTTCCCAAGCTTTACACATCCCAAGGAGCACTGTGCAAGCGATAATATTGAAATGGAAGGAGTATCAGACCACTGCAAATCTACCAAGACCCGGCCGTCCCTCTAAACTTTTAGCTTATACAAGGAGAAGACTAATCAGAGATGCAGCCAAGAGGCCCCTGATCACTCTGGATGAACTGCAGAGATCTACAGCTGAGGTGGGCCAGTCTGTCCATAGGACAACAATCAGTCGTATACTGCACAAATCTGGCCTTTATGGAAGAGTGGCAAGAAGAAAGCCATTTCTGAAAGATATCCAAAAAAGTGTCATTTAAAGTTTGCCATAAGACACCTGGGAGACACACCAAACATGTGGAAGAAGGTGCTCTGGTCAGATGAAACCAAAATTAAACTTTTTGGCAACAATGCAAAACGATATGTTTAGCATAAAGGCAACACAGCTCATCACCCTGAACACACCATCCCCACTGTCAAACATGGTGGTGGCAGCATTATGGTTTGGGCCTGCTTCTCTTCAGCAGGGACAGGGAAGATGGCTAAAATTTATT
>JACXGM010004797.1:15033-36760 GCA_016801145.1 Umbra pygmaea
TTTGTCTTCCAACAAGACAATGATCCAAAACATAAAGCAAAATCTACAATGGAATGGTTCACAAATAAACATATCCAGGTGTTAGAATGGCCAAGTCAAAGTCCAGACCTGAATCCAATTGAGAATCTGTGGAAAGAACTGAAAACTGCTGTTCACAAACGCTCTCCATCCAACCTCACTGAGCTCAAGCTGTTTTGCAAGGAGGAATGGGCAAAAATTTCAGTCTCTCGATGTGCAAAACTGATAGAGACATACCCCAAGTGAGTTACAGCTGTAATTGCAGCAAAAGGTGGCACTAGTACAAAGTATTAACTTAAGGGGGCCGAATAATTTTGCACGCCCAATTTTTCAGTTCTTTATGTGTTTAGAAAGTTTGAAATATCCAATAAATTTCTTTCCACTTCATGATTGTGTCCCACTTGTTGTTGATTCTTCAAAAAAATTACAGTTTCATATCTTTATGTTTGAAGCCTGAAATGTGGCAAAAGGTCGAAAAGTTCAAGGGGGCCGAATAGTTTCGCAAGGCACTGTATATACAATAAAACAAAGCCATACATACCACAGTGAGTCATTGCCCGACCCAATCTATGAATAAAATTATTCACAAGAATAGGGTCAGGCTCAGCTACAAAAAGGCTTTAATGTGGTAGAACTATGAGTTCACTACAAGTCACATTTGCCGATAGGGTCTTAGCAAGTAAACAAGATACTCTGTCTCACTATGAGAGCAGTCTGTCAGTGAAGTTACCAAACATACTTTTAAATGTATAGCAAAGCACTCATTGTAAAGACCCAGTGGTATTCCAGGTTTGTGAACACATCACACCCATATGAGTTGTTGTTCAACCCATCCTAAAGCCATGGCCCCCCCCCCATGACACTATAACAGCCACCACTCTTCAGGGGAGGCTTTTCACAAGATTTTAGGGTGTCTGTGTGATTCCAAAATTGTATGATTGCGTTGAGATTAGGACTCTGTGCAGGCCACTCGATTTCCTCCTCACCAAACTCATTGAACCATGTCTTTATGGACCCCGCTTTGTACACAGTGGCACCGTCATGCTGGAACAGGAAAGGGCGTTGCCCAAATAGTTGACACAAAGTTGGAAGTTGTTCTGTTGCATTAAGATGTCCCTTCACTGGAACTAAGTGTCTTAGCCCAAACCCTGAAAACAGCCCAAGAGTATTACAATATCCATCCTCGACTATTTGAATGGTTGTCTACATACTTTGGATATACATAGTATAGTGTTTATTTGTATTTTTTTGTTTCTTCATATGCAAAAAATGATCGCTAATTTGTTCTGACTCAGCTAACATATGCTAACATAATATGATGTCATTATTCAACAAGACCCATTGATCCTGTTCTGTTGGTAGAAAGCAGCCCATCTAGGTTGTGTTCCAGAAGCTTTGATGGGCAAATTGATTTTAAACAGAATTGTTAAATAGATTGGTTTCTGTCATTCCAGTCTCCCAGGCAGATAGCTGTGATTGTATCTGGAATGTTAGTACAATCACTGAGATTTTCTGGACTGTAGTATGTCATACCTCTTATCATGCTTTTTTAAATAAGGCACAGTGCTCAGAGGAAACAGGTAGTGGCGACATTTATATTAAATTCCTGAATACTTACCTCTGTTAGTCATTCATTTCATTCAGAAAATATAAAGTACAGAGTAATTGAACGATGAGATATTAACCCTGCTAGATCTGGAGATGTACAGTATCTGTAATTGTACTGTACCAGTAAATGTCTGGGTTAGGCTTTTCACAGATAATGGAAGTGAAATTATTATGTAGGCAGGGAAGTGAACAGTGAAAAAAAAATGTTTTACACTACTAAAATGGACAAAGACATGCAATACCAGGAAAGTTCTGAAGGTTGTCATTATACTAAATAAAAATTGCAAAGGAGGTAGTGTATTTGTTCCTACATGTCTTCAACCAAGTCAAATGGTTTTGCCTAAAGGGAGGATTCTGGAATCAGTTGAGAAAAAAGGATGGTTTCTTTATTCATGTTTCACTTAGTGTCTCAGCTTCAGGCCTAAACATGTTGAACTCCCATAGGTAGACTTCTTTTTAATGAAAGTCTCTGAAATGATGTCAGGTGACAAGCTTTACCAACCCCCCTAAATGACCTATTCTGTCTGCACAGGCCCAAACACTGCACTGTTATAATAAAATGCAACACTGTAACAGCAACTATGTTGAAAATGTCCCAAGAACTGTTTGTGCCACTAACATTCTTTGACACAACAACATTCCTGACATATTCTTTAAGTGAAACGTTAGATTCTTCGTATAGCTATGCAATTCTGCTCCAAATAGTATATTTAAATATGCTCTCCTACCCGAGACAATCAATGTTCAGGTATGTGTTTTCTGAAGCACATCCAATTACGTTTTGGTTGTTACTGTATCATGCTGTTCACTCAACCGAATGTTTAGATTGAGATCTTCAAACACTATAAAGCAAGAAGCTTGTTGGACATCCCATTCCAAAATGTATTTGTATCCAGTAGCATTAAGATGACCCTTCACTGGAACTAAGGGGCTTGGCCAAAACCCTAAATAACAACCCTGGACCATTATCCATCATCAACCATCAGCAGGTCTGTCCACATACTTTTGGCTTGATAGTGTTTAAAGATCACAATCAAAACATTTGGTTGAGTGAACAGCACGACAACAACCCAAACGTCATTGTGCCTCAGAAAACACATACCTGAACAGTGATTGTCCCAGGTACTGTAGGAGAGCACATTGAAATGCATGAAGTATGACATAGCTATACGAAGAATATAACGTGTCACTTAAAGACAGTCAAGTATGTCAGGAATGTCATTGGGTCAAAGAATGTTAGTGGTATGGCACATACCCGTATACTGTATATATATTTACATTATTGGACAGACAAGTCGTGAAAAGGAGGCTTTGCTAGGGGCAGCACAAGTTAGTACAGCGCTACCTGGAGTAGACTGGTAAGTACTCAGACACAGTTACCTTGGCATGTTGCTTTTGAGCATTTCCTTTTGTGCTGACTGGGTGCCTGTGAATTTTATCATGTTATGTAGTTGGCAAATGTGTAAACGTCCACTCAATATAATGTACCACCTTCAGGTTTCCGTGTTGAACATGCAATTTGAATCAGATGGCTTGGCTAAGGGTTGCTGATATGCAAGGTCTGGTATGTCACTTTTTAAATGTAATCAGATTACAGTAAGCATATTATTAAAAAAATAGTAACTCTAACAGATGTTACGATAAGTGCCGGGGGATTTCTGAGAGTCAGGACACCCATTTAACGTCCCTACGAAATTCGGCACCGTACACAAGGCAGATGTCCCCGTCATTGCCCTGGGGCATTGGGAATTATCTTTAGACCAGAGGGAGGAGTGCCCCCTACTGACCTAGAACCTCTATGAAGGTTTTTACAAAGTATTTTTACTATCTAAAGGTTATTCATAGAACACTTGATCAATGTTTCCGCTAGAATGATAAGCTTTCATTGAAATGTGTTTATCAATAGAATATACAATATGTGTATCATTACAGCTGTCTTTTAGGGCAAAGTTTTTTGGATTAGTTTTAGGATAAATTGTCTAGTTATACCTGGCTTATACCAGGCCTGCAAATATTTTTATGATGGCTTACAAAGTAATGTCTAAATCCCAATGGAATCCAGACAGAGACGTCTGTATCTCCTAACTTTAGGATATTATGGAACTGTCACAACTCCCTCTCCAGGGGTTCTCCATGCTGGTGAGCACAGTCTCTGATGGTCGGCGTCACCGGCCTTCTGAAGCAACCGCTCCTCTCCAACAGCGGATCTTGGACTACAAGATGCAGAGAAGAGATCCCGTCCCGATCCTCATCAACAGCGCCAAGGTGTAGCATGTAGAGAAACGTATGATACTTGGGGCCCGTACACACTGCCAAAATCGTGAAGAAAGAATAGCAGCACCTATTCCCACTCAGGAGGCTTAGATGCTTTGGCTAGCCCCAAAATACTAAGTTTTACCGCTGTACCATTGAGATCATCCTGACTGGCTGAATCATATCCTGGTAAGGGAACACCAATGAGCATTAATTCTGAGCACTACATTAGAGTGGTGCGGTCAGCCCAGTGCATCACACTAGGGACCAAACACCCACCCATCCAGGACCTCTAACACCTTGTTTCGACCAAAGCTGGCTCTGTTTCTAAACTGGTGCTGGTTTACATTTGGTTCAACTTGCAAACCTTCTCAGGACCCAAACTTTTCCAGTTCTTTTCTTTGGTTGAAAAGTGGGAATAATTCACAAGGTGCTGGAGAAAGGACTGGGGTATAACAAACAAAAACTGTTCAATCTAATGCCACATGGTGAGCAGGACGGGGAATTAATGCACACAATAGACTCCTGCTGCTCTGCTGCTAACTAACATCCCCATGTATATTCTATTTATTTTTTGCTGCTGCTGATCCTGTACATTTATTATTAGTATTCCTTGTGTCTATTGTTGTAACAGTTCCCCCCTTCTGGAGTGCATGAGTTGGTGGCCTCAGCCCACCGACTCCATTTTGTAAGTACTGTTAACCCAGACTCATTGTTGCTACATTCACACCCATCGATTGCTTTGGTCTTATAGTCAACAATACACACCGGTTCCTCATTTAACTCATCGTAGTGTGTTTGCTTTCATGAGTGTTTATTCGGTATTAAAACCATTTACCTTTAACTTCGCATGTCTCTGTAAACTCAATATTTCTCTTATAATGGCAACACGTGTTGTAACTGACACAGGGTGAAGTAAACATCAAAGATGCTTTGCCACAAGCTGCAACTGCAGGAACTACACTAACTATGGTGATGCAGACCTTCTGAGATGGTATTCCATGGAGCATCCACGTTGTTGGGACCCTTCCGCATCGTCAGCAGGGATCTCAGGGTCTCAGGTGTTTCGCCCCTTAACCTGAACACCTCACCTGAGTGGGGCAGCAAAGACTGACTAGCCTTCACCTGCAGAAGTGTTCCAACTGTGGGCTCTCTTCAGCCACAGCAATCTTGAGCTGGACTCGGCTGCTGCAGCTATGTCCCTGGTGGCTTTCTTCAGCTGTTTAGACTCCAGGCCCACCCTCTGGAGGAAGTATCGCACCGATTTTGCTGGGAACCCACAGCACCCAACTTCAATAGGGTAGCTGGTTGCATGCCACCCCTTTAAGACAGCTTTGTCGACCAGGTCTTGATACTTGGCTTTTTTCAGTTGGTGGGACGTGGCTAGCCTCTCTTCCCAGGGCACCGTGAGCTCAGCAACTATGATGGTTTTCATGCTCCTGGAAAGCAGGACCATATCTGGTCAAAGGGAGGTTACTGCCACGTCCTGTGGGAAGACAAGCCTCCTCTTCAGGTCCACACTCAACTCCCAGTCGGAGGCTCGTTGCAAAGAAGAGGGTGGGTTCTTGGCCACCATGCCTGTCTTATGAGCCTTGTCTCCCTCTCTCATAAAGTTTATGGCTTTGGGCGGATGGGCCTGCTTGTTGTTAACCTTAACCCGCTGCTGTTCCACCCATTTTGTGATTTCTGTGAGGACCTTGTCATGCCTCCATCTGTACCGCCCTTCTGCCAATGCTCTTGGACAACCGGTAAGTATGCAGTTCAGTGTACAGGAGGCTGCTCCACATTGGTTGCAAGATGGGTCTTCCTCTCCGCCCCAGATCTTTATGTTTCTAGGTGTTGGCAGCAGGTCAGTCACTGAGCGCAGGAGTAAGCTCAACTTCCCCTGGTAAGTCTGCCACAGTTCCTTCCAGGACAACGGCCGGTCCTGGGCCTGGTCCCACTGCGTCCATCGACCCTGAGAAGCAAGTCCGATTGCCTTCACCTGGCGCTCCTCCTCTGCTGCCTCACGGACTCTTTGCACCACAAGGCCTCTTCTGGTTCTGGCATCAGCCCTGCTCCACCTCTTTTCACTGTAGTGTCCAAGGCCCAAGCGTTCCTGGCATACCACGCCCACAACTTCCTGGTGTTGCCAGTAAGATTCTACATTCATCACAGCTTGCTGGGGCTTCCACTTTCTGCCACATTTGATGGTCTTGCTTGCATGTCTTACTTTCCCATCTTCAGACGATAGGAGTGTAATGACTGCCCTTGCCTTGGTGGCTTTAAACTCTTCAACCACTGATGAGACTGGCAAGGGAAGCTTGGAGGTCTTGCTGTACAGGTTGATTGCGCTGAATGATGGGGGAACTCCCAACCATTTCCGCAAGAACTTGCTGCACAGTCTTTCCATTCCTTCCACCTGGGACATGGGAAAGTCGTAAAGTAGGAAGGGCCATTGTAGCCGGGGTATGATGCCATACTGAAAGCACCAGACTTTAAACCTCCCGAGCAGTTGGCTGTGCTCGATTGCCTTGAGCCAGGAGTTCAGCTGGGCCTTGGTATCAGTGAGGTTGTCACTGTCCTTTAGGGAGCTGTCATAATGCTTTCCAAGGCATCTGATCCTTTGATCTTGGATTGTTGGGATCTCAGAGCCTTGGATGTTGAAGATGTTTCCTTTTAGCTTCCCCTTCAAGACACTGAGGCTCCTTGATTTTTCTGGTTTAAACTGCAGGCGTGACCATAATGCCATCTTTTCCAGTGCGCTCAAGATCCACTGTGTCCCCTGGATAGACGGAGTCATCACCGTCACGTCATCCATGAAAGCTCGACAAGCGGGGTGTCTTGTGCCGTCGACTGCTTTCGGGCCTCTACACTGCGTTCCTCCCGCCTTTAGCAACAGATTCATAGCCGCTATAAACAGGACTACGCATATCGTACATCCTGCCATAATCCCCTTCTCGAGCCATTTGGTGGTGATGCTTCCTATGAAGATTTAAATTATTGAAGATTTAAATTATTCTAACGCCACATTCTAGATTGTATTTTTTGCATGTAGTTTGGTGCGCTTTGTGCTGTGTCCTTTATACAAGCAGTAGAAAGTAAGGACTAGGTGTTGAGAAGTCAGGTTGTAGGAAGGGTAGCAAGGTAACGTAGCTGATGTTGCCTCTAAATGTGATATATTTTTCCTATTGAAAAAGCACTTTCTGCCTGTAATCTCATTTAATCATCTTTGGTATTGATGACTAAACCTGATAAGGCCATAATAGATTTTTGTTATAAAATATACAGTTTATGTATTATATGCCACTATGACGCTGAATGACAGTTCTGCACAATGTACGCTCACCAGCTTCATGAGGTACAGTACACCTGTTCAACTGCTCATTAAAGCACTATCTATTCATCCAATCATGTGGCAGCACGTCATTGCATTTAGGCATGTACAGTAGACATGGTCAAGACGATCTGTTGAAGTTCAAACCAAGCATCATGGGGAAGATTGGGGAAGAAAGTGATTTTAGTGACTTGTATCCATGTGGCATGGATGTTGGTGCCAGATGGGCTGGTTTGAGTATTTCAGAGAGTACTAGTACTAGTATCTAGTGGGATTTTCCTGCACATCCATCTCTAGGGTTTACAGAGAATGATAAAAAAATTGAAGATATCCAGTGAGCGGCAGTTTTCTGGGCGAAAATGACCTGGTTTGAGCTGATAGAAAGGCAACAATTACTCAACCAACCACTCGTTACAACCAAGGTATGCAGAAGAGCATCTCTGAATGCAAAACGACTTGGCCTGGATAACCTGGAAGCATATTTACAATTTCCCGACAGTAGAGGATGCCTGGTTGTTCTTTAAAAGTGCCTTCCTTGCCATCCTGAATAAGCATGCTGTCACGTTGTCCACTATTGTATGGGGACCGGACAGATATACTGTATGTGTGATGTTTATTATTATATTTGTCCTTTGGTTGTGTTGTGTCCGTTTCCCGCTCTACAGATCATATGATTTAATCACATGATTTATGTTATCCATTAGATTGCTTTAATTACTCGACAGCTTATTCTATTCATCAATTATCGTGTCTATTTAAGTTGGGCTTTCATGTTATCAGTTGTCGGTTATTGTGGATTTCGTTTTATCAGTCTAGTCCACATGTGTTTGTTCAGCGTTTACCAGTAAAATAAGTATTTACTACGAGGTTGTCCCTCAAGGCAGATTAGTTTTTTCAAAGTGTTATATTCTAATAAACTACATATTCACTGTCTTCCTTTGTGCCTGTCTCAATAGATTCAGCACCAAAGCAACTACTACTCTCAGCAAATTACTCATGTGAAATACCCTGTTGAAAATGAACTAAAAGCAGATATAGCCCCTGGTTCACTACAGTCCTGAACACGTATGAGCAGCACAAAAACACCCTGTGGCATACTTCATTAGCCTCAAGCAATCCTTATGATATGCAATGTTTCAGGAAAGTCAGGAACCGGTACAGACAATCACTATGGCCACTTATAAGAGTACCATAGTCAAGAATTTCAATAAGCATTTTCCACCTGGCTAACCCACCCTGGCAAACGGCTCCGTACCCCCCACAGCAATGTGCCAATGCCTTCCCTATTTCTCCTTTGCCCAAATCCAAATAGCTGACATCCTGAAAGTACTGCAAAATCTAGACCCTTACAAATCAGGTGGGTAGATAACCTGAACCCATTCTTTCTAAAACTCTGCAGCAATCATTGCAACACCTTTTACTAGCCTGTTCAAATTCTCAAATCCTCAGAGAACCCTAAAGATCAGAACGATGCTGCGGTCATCCCCTTAATTCAAAGGGGAGATGCTCTTGACCCTAACTGTTACAGGCCTATATCCATCCTACCCTGTATCTCTACGTTTTTGAAATCCAGGTAAATAAACAGATTACCGGCCACTTAGAATCCCACTGTACCCTCTCCGCTATGCAATCCAGTTTCCAAGCTGGTCATGGCTCCACCTCTGCTACATTTAAGGTATTAAATGATATTACTACTGCACTTGCTAAAAGACATTACTGTGCAGCAGTCTTTGTAGACTTGACCAAGGCTTTCGATTCCATCAAACACAGTATTGTTATTGGGAGGCTCAATAGCCTCGGCTGCTCAAACGACTGCATCAATTGGTTCACCAACTACTTCTCTGATAGAGTTCAATGTGTAAAATGTCTGGTGTATGGACCTCTGGCTGTCTTTATAGGGGTGTCACAGGGTTCGATTCTTGGGTTGACTCTATTCTCTGTGTATATCAATGATGTTGCTCTTCCTGCTGCTGGTGACCTTCTGATCCATCTCTAAGTAGAGGACACCATTCTATACATCTGGCCCTACAATGGACACTGTGCTAACAAACCCATAAAAGAGGGTTGATGCCATAAAACACTCCTTCCGTGGTCTGCAATTGGATTGGAGATGTGGGTTAGGGCTCTATTCTGCAATAAAGCCTCCTTCACCGATGCTGCCAAAATGCCCTGGTGAAAATGACCTACCAATACTTGACTTTGGTGATGGCAACTGCCTCTAACTCCCACCTGAGAAAATGGAATGTAATCTATCACATCGCCATCCATTTCATCACCAATGCCCCATCTTACACCCACCACTGTGACCTATATGTACTAGTGCGCCAGCCTTTGTTACACATCCGATGCCAGACCCACTGGTATCAACTCTTCTACAAGTCATTTTTATGCAAAAACAGAGCTACTGTCCGACCACTGTGCATGCTGACTCTCCTCCCTCACTCTCACACTGCCCTTGCCCATTTATGCCCCAGTGCCTTAGTCATGCCCCATGGTGTATTTTGCACATACTGATCTGCACAGTCAGTTGTTCATTGTATGTTATTTGCAAAATATCATTTGAACAGATATGCCACTTTGCAACTGATCTACCTCTTTAATTTGTCCTCATTTGCACAAACTGTACATGTACTTCCTATGCTACACTCTGTGTACCTGTAATCTGTATTACATATTATTTGGTGTGTACCACCAAAATCAATGTCATTTGTAAATCAATGTCATCTTGTACCATAGCGCCTTATCTTGGTCAGGTCGCCATTGCGAATGAGAAGCTGTTCTCAATCAATCCATCTGGTTAAATGAAATGTAAAAAAAAAATTAAACTGTTAACCTTGAAACTGTTTGGCTACAGCAGCAGAAGAACACACCAGATGCCACTCCTGTCAGCTAAGAACAGTAAACTGAGGCTACAATTTGCATGGGCTTACCAAAATTGGACAATTGAAGATTGGAAAAACGTTGCCTGGTCCGATGAGTCTCGATTTCTGTTACATCATTAAGATGGTAAGGGCAGAATTTGGCTAACACAACATGAAAGCATGGATTCATCCTGCCTTGTATCAACTGTTCAGGCTGGTGGTGGTGGTGTAATTGTGAAGGATATTTTGTTGGTACACTATGGGCCCCCTAATACCAATCGAGCATTGTTTAAATGCCACAGCCTTCCTGAGTATATTTGCTGATCATATCCATTCCTTTATGAGCACAGTGTACCCATTTTCTAATGGCTTCCAACAGAATAACGCACCATGTCACAAAGCTCACCATCCCATACTGGTGTCTTGAACATGACAATGAGTTCACTGTACTCAACTTGCCTCCACAGTCACCAGATCTCAATCCAATCTATCACCTTTGGGATGTTGTGGATGAGCTTTTCATGTAGCTCTCTACAGTCGCTGTCACTCAGTCTAGGCAAATTTTGTGCTCCCTGTTCTCAGTCTTGGTCCCAACGGACTCCAACGACAACAACTTGCCTTGGTCCGAGTCCATTTTCGCTGATACTGTCTCCCTCCTCTACGGACTCTTCTTCCGTACTTGTTCTTGATTCTTGCCTGGTTCGCCGTGTGCAGATCAACAGGTATCAAACATCATGCCACCCAGGTGCCCTCGTTAAGGACGTTAACATCTCCACCCTACAGCTGCTTTATCATCACCTATCTGTATCTTATTTTGCGTTTCACTATGGGATGAATGATCTAAAGATGTAGCAATCTGAGAAACTTAAAGCAGATTTTGTCTGCTTAACTAACAGTATTATGAACACCAGCAAACAGTGTATTATCTCAGCACCACTGCCCTTTCCCTGTTTTGGCAACGTAAAGTTTAGCCGGTTAAGGCAATTACACATCTGGCTTAAAGGCTACTGCGGTAACAAAAACATTCCCTACGTGGACAATTTCGCCAATTTCTACAATAGAACTGATCTCTTCAAACGTGATCACCTCAATCATGTAGGATCTCGTCTTTTATCCATGAACATTGAACTTACACTGCATTCCTGTAAGGCCTTCAGCTTC
This sequence comes from Umbra pygmaea, assembly GCA_016801145.1. Classification (NCBI taxonomy): domain Eukaryota; kingdom Metazoa; phylum Chordata; class Actinopteri; order Esociformes; family Umbridae; genus Umbra; species Umbra pygmaea. The sequence goes on from JACXGM010004797.1 coordinate 26,251, forward strand.
TGACATGACAGCGCTGATACAGTAAGTCCTACACTCACACATCATATTAGAGAAATAACCAACAACAGATCAAAACGCAGTCACAAACCAGTAAGAAAATCTGACAAACTTAATAGCTGTCATGTATATATCAAGCCTTCTATGTTCGTCCCTACTAATACTTCTCCTTGCACTCTGAAATTTGCACTGCTTAATGTCAAATCTCTAACCAAAAAGACATTCATTGTCAATGACATTATCACTGCTTACACACTGGATTACATGCCACTAACAGAGACCTGGCTTGATCAAACGAGTAATATGGTGCTGATTGAAACTTCACCTGCTAATTATAATTTTGTACATTGTACTAGGACAAATAGAGAGGGCGGTGGGGTTGCTGTTTTATATAATGATAATTTATCTGTAAATCTGTGTCTTTTGGAAACTACAAGAGCTTTGAATACTTAGGTTTAGTTTCTAATTTCATATCTGCTTATGGACTTCTTCCTATATCTACCATCCACCCAAACTGCAGGTCATGTTTTTGTTTTAACCCTGAAATGACACACCTTGGTATTGTTTTCCATACCGATCTCAGCTTTGAAAATCCCGTCACCAACATTACCAAAACAGCACTTTATCATTTAAATAAATATCAAAACTTAGAGAATTTACTTCTCAAACGGACTCTGAGAAACTGGTGCATGCATTTATCTTAAGCAGGTTAGAATACTGTAACCATCCAACTCATTCAAAATGCAGCAGCCTGAGTTCTTACACGTACACATAAATTTGAACACATTACTCCGGTACTTAAATCACTTCATTGGGTCCCAGTACAACACAGAATCACTTTCAAAATCCTGCTAACAGTCTACAAAGCACTTAATAGTTTAAGTCCTTATATCTCGGACTTGCTTACTGAGCACAATCCCATCGGGCCTCTCAGCTCATCAGGCGAGGTCTTCTAGATGTTACCAGAATCAGATCCAAGTCAGGTGAGGGGGCCTTTTTACTGTGATCCTGCTCTATGGAACAAACTGCCTGATAACACGAGATCCATCTTAACTGTGTCCACATTTAAAAACAAACTCAAAACCCACTTATTTTCTCAAGTATTTGTTTAAATACTGTGTGTGTGTGTGTGTGTGTGTGTGTGTGCATTTTGTGTGTGGTTGTTGTGTATGAATTTGTATGGTGCACTAATTATCCTGTTGTGTTTTATCATTCATATTTTTACTAATTTTTTGTTTTAATATGTATGCTGTTTTTAAATGTAAAGCACTTTGGGTTTTTACTAGTATGGAAAGGTGCTATATAAATAAAATTGACAGGAGATTCTTATCATGGGTGACAAATTGGCAGCAATTGCATCATGCAATAATATGCTTCCAGCACTTTGAAGAATGTAGGCAGTTCTGAAGGCAAAAGGAGATTCAATCCAGTACTAGGCAAGGCAAGTTTATTTATATAGCACATTTCATACACAATGGCAATTCAAGGTGCTTTACATAAACAGGAAAACATAAAAATTTAAAACAGATAAAATTAAAGCAATTAAATTAAAAGTGAAACAGTTGGAAAAATAGTACAGTTTAAGAAATAAAAGAGACTGAACGAACCATATAAAATATTGTGCAATCGGTTCAGACTAAGCACAGAGTTCATTCAGTAAAAGCGTAGCTAAACAGATGTGTTTTGAGTCTGGATTTAAAGGTGACTACTGTTGGAGCACATCTGATCTCCTCTGGGAGCTGGTTCCAGCTGCGGCTGGCATAGTAGATAAAAGCAGATTCACCGCGTTTTGTCTGAATCCTTGGTATCTCTAGCTGATGTAATCCTGATGATCTGAGTGGTCTGTTGGGTTTATATTCAATGACCATATCTGCAATGTATTTAGGTCCTAGGCCATTGAGTGATTTATATACCAGTAATAATACTTTAAAGACTATCCTAAATGTGACTGGGAGCCAGTGTAGAGACTTGAGGACTGGGGTGATATGCTCATATTTCCTGGTTCTGCTTAGAATCCTGGCCGCAGCATTCTGTATGAGCTGTAGCTGTCTTATGGTCTTTTTGGGAAGACCAGTGAGGAGGCCATTACAATAATCCACCCTGCTGGTGATAAAGGCATGAACAAGTTTCTCTAAGTCTTGTCTGGAAACAATGCATCTAATTCTTGAGATATTTTTAAGATGATAATATGCTGATTTAGTTATTTCTTTAACATGACTACTGAAGCTAAGGTCCGACTCCAGAATCATACCAAGATTCCGGACTTGATCTTTAGTTGTTTGACCCCTAGCATCAAGGTATGCGTTCACCTTGAGAACTTTATCTTTGTTTCCAAATGCAATGACTTCGGTTTTCTCTTTGTTTAACTGAAGAAAGTTTTGGCACATCCAATTGTTAATTTCATCAATGCATTGGCATAGGGAGTCAATGGGGCTGTAGTCATTAGGCGTTAGGGCTAAGTAGATCTAGTAAGGTGTACATAATGAAGTGGTGTCCATTATTCTTGAGATTGGCAGCAAAAGCTAAGTGGCAACTATTCAGCAATTAATATTAAAGTCATAGTGGCCTGATGCAAAAAAAGCTTATTGTAATGGTCCCCCCCTCTGATTGCATCGGGGTGTGGTGAGGCAAGGCTAAACACAGCCAAGTTCCATGTAATATGTCTGCGTTTCTGTTTCATCTCATTAGTTTCAATCCATCTATTGATCATCTTCCACTGCAGTCAACAAGCTTCAGCTGAAACCATTCATCATTAGGACATTAATTTAATTCCCTGGGTTTGTTTGGATCACTGTTGTTCATTGTCTTCATGTACTGCATGCCAGGTGTAGTTTTGTCAAGTCTATGTTTTGACTCACCATAGTCTATATTTCCCAAGTGTTTATCAGATTAAATTACCATTTCATTTTGACCTTTGCACCTGTCTCTCTTCCTCCTGCACCATATACAAGTATTACACTTATAAAACAGTCACAGATATTTGTTTTGTAACAGAATTGTTACACATATTGTAAACCCTGTCAAGACTAAACACAACATACTCCATACAGTCGTATACAAAGGTTTAGGCAGCCCTGACAATTTCCATGATTTTCTTTTATAAATTATTAAGTGTTTGGATCAGCAATTTCATTTTGATCTAATAAATAAATGAATGACATAGTAATATTTCAGTAGTGAAATGTGGATTATTGGACGAACAGAAAATGTGCAATATGCATCATAATGATGCAGAAATATGCATCCTTGAGCAGAAATAACAGCCTCTAGACACTTCCTATAGCCTGTAATTAGTGTCTGGAATCTGGATTAAGGTATATTGGATCATTCCTCCTTGCAAAGATCTCCAGTTCAGTTAAGTTTGATGGTTGCCGAGCATGGACAGCCCGCTTCAAATCACCCACAGATTTTCAATGATATTCAGGTCTGGGGACTGGGATGGCCATTTTAGCTAATTGTACTTGTTCCTCTGCATAAATGCCAGAGTCCATTTTGAGCAGTGTTTTGGGTTGTTGTCTTGTTGAAATATCCAGCCCCGGCGTAACTGTTTCCTCTACATTATTCTCAAGTAACTGCTGATATTGAGTAGAATCCATGCAACCCTCAACTTTAACAAGATTCCCAGTACCAGCACTGGCCACACAGCCCCACAGCATGATGGAACCTCCACAAAATTTTACGGTGGGTAGCAAGTATTTGTCTTAGGCCTCGTCCACACGAACACAGGTATTTTCAAAACCGCTGTTATTTCTATGCGGTTACGCCATTTGTCCACATCGAAGACGCTGTATCAGGTCACTGGAACCCAGCTTTTTTTAAAACTCTGGCCAGGGTGAAGTTTTTTAGAAACTCTGGTTACAGTGTTGTCGAGTGAACAGTGAAACCATAGATTTTGGCACGTGATATCAGAGTGCGCGCTGTTAAGTCTGTTTAACGTCAGATTGTGCACCACTATCTCCATTATTTACATGAGGTGAGTTTGTGCAAAAAATATAATTAAAAAGAGTCAATGGCGTGCAATGGCAGACGTAGCCAAAATATCACTGCTAATAACTGTGCTAACAGGGCTTATTACATGTATACCGATACATGCACAGTTATTGCATTACATTGCTGAACAGAGGCGTCAGAATGCAATACCACTCAGGTCACTGCTTATGACTACGGTACTCTCCAACGACACAGACCACGGCTGTTTTGGACGAGAACTACCGGAACAGGTAATAACCCTTTTTTAGGCTTCTGATTGGCCAACATGGCTTTACGGTAAGGGTTATATTGTCACCTGTTTGTTTGGCATGCTCTTGACAGCACATGATCAGGCGTTTTTGCGTTTTCATGTGGACAGAGATTTCTTTTAAACCGTGCTCGTGTAGACAAGATTGTTTTTTAAATGAATTAAGAAAAACTATGTTTTTAAAACCTGTGTACATGTGGACAAGGCCTTAGAGTGCTGTGTTCTTTTGCCGCCATGCATTATGCCTTTTTTATGACCAAATAACTCCATCTTTGTTTAATCATTCCACAGCACCTTCTTCCAAAATTTAGCTGGCTTGTCCAAATGTGCGTTTGCATACCTCAAGCGACTCTGTTTGTGGTGTGTGTGCAGAAAAGGCTTCTTCCACATCATTCTCTCATACAGCTTCCCCTTGTGCAAAGTGTGCTGAATTGTGGAACCATGCCCAGTGACAACAGCTGCAGCAAGATGATTTTTTAGGTCTTTGGGGGTGGTCTGTGGGCTGTTTTTGACCATTCTCACCATCCTTCGCCTTTGCCTCTCCAATATTTGACTTGGCCTGTCACTTCTGGCCTTAACAAGAACTTTGCCTGAGCTAAACATTTTTTTTACCTCAACAGAAATCAGCAATTTCACTAATCTATTCTTGGATTATGTCCTGTGATAAACACTCCACTAAAATACCTAAAACTGCTTGCGAGCAAGAAATGGGTCTTGAATTTTTTTAATGATTTCTGGGAAGGATTGATCGATAGAACAAGTTCCACTTCATCTTGCACCAGACTTGGACTTATTCAGTTCAAGGTTACCAACAGAGTTCATTACTCTAAATCCAGATTGTCCAGAATGTATTGATGGATGCGTGTGACAGATGTCATTCTTCAGCCACCATTAGCCTCTCAGTGGTTATGTGATGTCATTTTTAAAACTTGAGAAAATTAAGTATTCCATGAGGGGATCACAATCAAAATTCGTAGAGAAATGGCAGACTTGTATTTCCTATTTTAATGGCTTGCAGAGGCTCCCCTCTGATCTGAGTCAGATTATATGAAGCTCCTAGTCCACCAAATGTAGTTTATTTCTGTTATTGAATGTATTTGTATTTATGTTAGTGTGTTGTCAGTTTGTTTAGATGTTTTGTGTGGGGTGGGGGGTTGAGGGAGGTGGGTGGGCTGGGGATGGGTAGCGGGGGAGGGTGGTTTGGGGGTTGGGGATTATGTTGGTGGGACTAAAATTGTAAAAATGTTATTGATATATATATATACATATATATATATGTGCCTGTGGTCTTCCAATTTCACACTATATTCCTCACAGGGGACACTGACAGCTTACATCTCTGCAATAGCTTTTTGTAGCCTTCCCCTAAACCATCATTTTTTATTTTATTTAACCTTTATTTAACCAGGTGGGCACGTTGAGAACAATTTCTCATTTAAAACGGCGACCTGGCCAAGATAAAGCAAAAAGGTGCAAATACAGACATAGTTACACATGAATACAAATACACAAGAATTACACAGATTGTAGAGTAAGGAAGAAAGATAGAAAATACAGTCAAAATTGAAAGAGGTATAATCTCTCTCAATCTTCGTTTTCTGGTCTTTTGAGAGTTGTTTTAAGGCCCCCATGTTGCCACTCTTCAGAGGAGAGTCAAAGAGAACAACAACTTGCATTTGGCAAACTAAAATACTTTTTCTCATGATTGGATGCACCTGTCTATGAAGTTCAAGGCTTCATGAGCTCACAAATCCAATTGTGTGTTCCAATTAGTCAGTGCTAGGTAGTTACAGGTATTCAAACATTGAAATCAGCCACACAAAAATGGCATGATTTCTAACAACACAGTCAATGATGCGTATTGACATTAGGTTGTTATTTGCAAAATCACACTAATTGGCCCAGGATGGTTGTGCATCATTTGCGGGTAAAAACATTTAATTTTGCTTTAATTTTAAAGTGATTGATTGATAGCAATTTGGATTGTGTTTAACATTCAGCAAGGACTAAGAAAACAGTTTCAGTGTAGAGGAATTCATCATTAATAACTGAAAAAAGGAAAATCATCTAAAGTGTTTTAACCTGTTTAGATCAGGTGTTCCTGTACAGTGATGGTGTTCAATTTTCATACACTAGTTAAACTTGTCCACAAATGTCAAATTGTTCCTGTCAAAATGTAAACAAGCCTTTTCATCTCACTTCAGGAGAACAGATATAAAATATATTGTAAATGTATTGCATTTTAGTACTTCATAAAAGTTGTTAAGAATCACACACAGCAAAATCACCAGTGTTAAATCAACTCTAAGAGTGTTAGGTAACACTCTCCGTGTTCTATATAAACACTGAGAGTGTTACTTTAACATTGGTGATTTTGCTGTGCTGATTTTCCTGTGCTGATTGGTGATTTTGCTGTGTTTATTAGGTACATAGTTACTGTTATAAAGACATTGCTGTTAGATCAGTCTTTGATCCTAGCAAGGCATGCTATTGTCTCTGGTCACAACCATCATACCTAGAGGGAATGTAGTCCAGCTGCATTCTAACTCCTCATCAAACAGCCTTAAGGAAAAGAGATCTATGTTAAAGATACAGTTCATTTGTACACTGCTTTACTAAGAAATAATAATACAATCTATACTAACTTAAACCCCTATATCATCTATTCAATAAAAGTTACATTAACAGAGGTTTGTTGTTTTTCTTGAACCGTGATTATTGCTTTTGATTGAACAGGAAACTAAATGTTTGTTGCAAAACCAGAAACATTGTGTCAATTTGACTTCATTCTTCACCTGGATTATGCCTTTTAGAAGAGGTAACAAAATCAAAACTAGTTAATTGAACAGGAGTCTCATTCAAGTAAATTATTTGTCCGTTTTATTTATACTATCTGTATATGTAATGCTATCCATGAAATCTGAGCACATAACTTTTGAGGTCATCAGCCATTTCACAATCTGTTGGGTATTGAAGTATGCCAGGCATCTCAGAAAGCTAAGGTATTGTGTGGCCAAGTAAAGGAATGATTGGTCACAATTCATTCAATAGGAATCTGGGCAACAACAGTTATGGTGTGTGCCTGTAGATTAGTAGTATTTAATTTTATTCAGTTATGGCCAGAAGAGAGTAAATTACTAATTAACATTGAAAATCAGAGTGGATGGTAGAAACTTCTAAGTTTCGGCAAGTTTACAACTTCTTGTGGTGGGTCAGGTGACTGCAAGCCTAATTGTGGTCATCGACAGCAGAATGCGCTCGTTCTCTAGAACATTACATACTGTATGACAAGAATTTTGCATTTTGTATACAAGACATTTTGTGTTGTAGAAATACATTTTACAAACACATTAGAGGGAAATTAAAAGGGTGATGACTACAATTGAATTGTTTTGTTTGATGTGGCCCGAGCTAAAAACTTTGCCCCGTCTCCGACCTGAAGATTGCGGTCAGGTGCCAACATCCATGATTGAGTTTGCTAGATCACAATGAAGCAACCCTTGACTGATATCAACCTGGACTGTTGCTGAGCCTGTTTGCAACTTCACGTTTGGCCAACATTGTTGATAGAATTCTGGTTGTAGCCTAACTGTGACACAGCTGTACTGCAAGACACAAAGACTTCTCAAAAGTGTTTCAGTACTGCAGTCTGCTTCAACATAACATTATCAAGGCCTTACAATACAACAAAGCAATCTAGCAGGAATCATAAACAGTCAATGCAAACTTTTTTTATAATGTCCTGGAAAGATATGATCAGGTAGGCAAAAACTATAATTGTGCCAGAATTTGGTGTAGCAATCTAAAATCCATTAAAGAAATCAAACAATTATTAAATATTAAAACACATTTTATTAAAGTATAATAAAATTCAGTTATTAAAGGGGCTATTTGTAGAAGAATTTCATGCAATTGAGAACAGCACTGCATCCTCTTGCATTGACCAGCTTATAAAGCTGTAAAAAAATTGTATTTCTTGATATTTAAAAAATTTAGAAGCGATTGTGCAGTGCTTTTTGCCTTTTTAACAGGAATTGCAATGAGGAAATTACAAAGTTGTGCTTCTACATTGTTTCTTAATGGGCATGTGCCAATCCATCTCTGTTATGAATATTAGGCAGTGCTTTTCAGAGTAAAAAATCAGTGCATTGTGTAGGAAATCATTGTCCCATCTAAATTGCTTTTTTTCTTATTTTTTAACCCTTTTTTAAATTATAAACTTCCACTTTTAGAGAAATTCCAAACCTTTTGTATTATAGAAATAATTGTTTGACCTGAAGTACATGCAGCAAATGCAAAAGACTATGGGTTAAAGGCATATGTGGCCTTTTCATATTGCCATGTTAGAGTAACCAAACAATACCCACTGGTTCTAAAGCCTCATTCCAGTTGTAAATGCAAACATTGTATAGCCCTAAAACATAGTTAAATCAATAATGGATTCAAAGTTGACTTTGTGCATACATCTGGGTTGACCCTCACAATGCTTTCTACCGAACCAGAAGAGGCAGTGTGCAACTGAATTGTAAAATGGGCAGTCTAGCTTTAAGGTGTTTTCAAATCCTCCTAGAGTCTAACACATGAACAAATATTATTTTAACCTAAAACTAACATTGTAATAATGTATCGTAATAATGTATTCAACAGTTCATTTGTGTGCATGTAGTCTATGGCCATTAAAATTAATTCAACGTCTTGTAAATAAAACACAAACTTTTATTAAAGTTGAATTTATTCATACTAAAATCCATTTACAGATGCCTTCACCTTATTCCATATTAATGTACAATGCATTAACATACACAGTATGAGATAATACTTTCACAAGGTGCATTTCCTGTGAATGTTTTTAAAAACAAAATGTAGTATCAAAAGCATAATGTTTTCTGAACACTGGAGATTGAATAAATATGATTTTCTTCAGATGATACAGCTACAGTATAACATTGTCCTTCACTGGTGACATGGGTTCTCCCTTTTTACAGTTTATCTTTGGAATTTCTCTGAAACACAGACAACACATATTTAATATAATGTTACAACAAAGCAATGGTACAGTCGACAAAGCTATGGTGAAAATGTACTCAGAGGAAAACTTCATAGTGCATTGGTAAGTGTGTGCTAACAATTGACTGATAAAAGGAAGGACCCAGTTTAATGAGTCATAATAAATAAGTAAAAATCAGGTTAGAGGTATGTGCTATTGCGACAGGTGCCTGCGTTTCAGTAGAAAGTAATGCATCGCTGCACACAAGATTAATGTTCCAAGTCATAATGAAAGAATTTCTCTTAACAATTTGCACGACACCACCCAAATACACTGAATCCCTCTATAAGCATTTAGCAACACATCACACATATTAATCATGAACTAGCTAGTTCATAGGAATACTGCTTCTGCTGGACTCCCCCAGAGGGAATGGCTGCTAGTGTGCTAATATTTGAGACATATTTGTGACAAGTTTTGAATAAACCTGTTTGTTGAAAGGGAATTGTAAACTGGATCGTTTGAATCCTGAAAGCTGATTGGCTAATATAAATGTTGTATGAGAATGTATACCAGGTGGATGACATCCAGGGGCTTAGCCAGGATTTCTGGGCCCCATGAAAGAGAACCTGCATGGGCCCCCCAATATGATAAATCATACATTATTTAAATTTCAGGGCCCTATCCCTCTCAGGCCCCCCTAAATAGTCATCTCCTTCCCCCTCCTACTACAGCCCTGATGACCTCGCATCCCTTTCTAATCTTCCGATTGCATAGGAAAGCTGTTTATAACAGCAGTAAGTAATCTCTGGGGTTTGTGATATATTGCCAATATACCACGGCTAAGCACTGTCCAGGCACTCTGCGATGCATCAGCTCTTAGCTGTGGTATATTGACTATACAACACACCACCACATGCGTTATTGCTTAAACATACAGTGAGCATGAGGTCCACGTGGTGTAGTGCATTCATTTACAGGACAATCTACATCACAATGGTCATGACCATGGGTTCTCGGACTTTCCCCGGGCCTCCTACACGAGGCAGTGCAAAATTGGCATAGTGCTGCCCGGGATTTGGGTTAGGTAAATGCAGTGATGGGCAGTAGCGTCGCTACAAGTAGCGCCGTTACTAGTTTAATTACATTTCTCAGTAGCGTGGTCGTAGCGTTGCTGTTTTCTGAATCAAATAGCTTTACAGTAGTGAAGCTATTATATTTATCAAGTAGTGCGGTAGCGTCCACGCAAGCTACATTTTCACGAGTATTTCTGAAGCTCAACTCTGAAA
>JACXGM010004798.1:0-23643 GCA_016801145.1 Umbra pygmaea
CTCACAGTGCCAAAACCACTGGTAAATGGTTTACTGACCATGGTATTACTGTGCTCAATTGGCCTGCCAACTCTCCTGACCTGAACCCCATAGAGAATCTGTGGGATATTGTGAAGAGAAAGTTGAGAGACGCAAGACCCAACACTCTGGATGAGCTTAAGGCCACTATCGAAGCATCCTGGGCCTCCATCACACCTCAGCAGTGCCACAGGCTGATGCCTCCATGCCACGCCGCATTGAAGCATTCATTTCTGCAAAAGGATTCCCGACCAAGTATTTAGTGCATAACTGAACATAATTATTTGAAGGTTGACTTTTTTGTATTACAAACACTTCTTTAATTGGTCAGATGAAATATGCTAATTCTTTGAGATAGGAATTTTGGGTTTTCATGAGCTGTATGCCAAAATCATCAGTATTAAAACAATAAATGACCTGAAATATTTAAGTTGGTGTGCAATGAATCTAAAATATATGAATGTTACATTTTTATCATTACATTATGGAAAATAATGAACTTTATCACAATATGCAATTTTTTTTAGAAGGACCTGTATATTTAGATGAGGAAAAACCCAGAGTGAGTGACTGACGCGGGGAGCGACAGATACAGCTCGTGTGTGCGCCACCCCCCCAACCCCCACCCCGCCCCCACCCCCCCACTTACCTTAAATACTCCACCTTTGTTTAAGTGAAGAATTATTAATATCTTCCATTTGTTTAATCATAGGCTTTTTCTGATCAATTTTAATAATGTGGGAGTAAAATCCCACACTTCACTGTAAGCCTCCGAATTGTGTAAAGAAAAACTCATTATAGAAGATTCCCCAGTGCTACTGAAACAAAGAAATAATATTGAAGTGTATGCATGTCTGCACGTGTGTTAGAGTGTGTGTGCTTATGAACATTTGCTCCAAATGTTTTTTCTTAATCCCTGAGAGGAACACAGTTGAGATGATTTCATTGACTGTGTATTCTGCAAACTACCACTAGAGGGAACCCTTTCCATGTAGACAATTAAAATGTGTCCTGTCTCCTTTACAGTATATACTGTACAGTACTGTAGATACAGAACTTCTGCTAAAAGCCAAAACAACAACATGCAAATTTGATGGACTATGACCCAACAAACTGAGAAGGCCTACTAGGCATATTGCCTGTGCCTGATGCATGAAATACCCCTGCCATATAAATATGTACACATAACCCCAAACAACCTCATCCCTGGGACCTGCTCTTTGATAGAGTTGACACAACATACAGTCATTGACCAAACCTTTCCTCAAGAGGCCACGGTTACAGAGCAGGAGCTTTCACAACAACAGAGAGAAGACAGGCTGGAGGGAGGCTGTGTCAATTAGAGACTGGGGGAAGACTATCGATCAGAGCGTGGAGTGAGGCTATGTTGATAAAAAGAGTAGAGGGAGGCTGTGTTTATCAGAGCCTGCAGGGAGTCTGTGTCGATCAGAGACTGCATGGAGGCCGTGTCGATCAAAGAATGGAGTGGGTCTGTGTCGAACATAGAATGGAAGGAGGTTGCGTCGATTATAGAACGGATGGCAGGGAGGCTGTGTCAATCAGAGTCTGGTGGGAGGCTGTGTTTATCAGTGACTGGAGTGAGGCTATGTAGATCAGACCCTGGAGGCAGGCTGTGTCTATCAAAGCCCGGAGGGAGGCCGTGTCTATCACAGCCTGGAGGGAGGCTGTGTCTATCAGAGCCTGCAGGGAGGCTGTGTCGATCAGAGCCCGGAGGGAGGCTGTGTCGATCAGAGCCTGGAGGGAGTCTGTGTCAATCAAAGCCCGGAGGGAGGCCGTGTCTATCAGAGCCTGCAGGGAGGCTGTGTCGATCAGAGCCTGCAGGGAGGCTGTGTCGATCAGAGCCTGAAGGGAGGCTGTGTCGATCATAGCCTGGAGGGAGGCTGTGTCGATCAAAGCCTGGAGGGAGGCTGTGTCGATCAGAGCCTGGAGGGAGGCTGTGTCTATCAGAGCCTGGAGGGAGGCTGTGTTGATCAGAGCCTGGAGGGAGGCTGTGTTGATCAGAGCCTAGAGGGAGGCTGTGTCGATCAGAGCCTGCAGCAAGGATGTGTCTAACAGAGCCTGGAGAGAGACTGTGTCTATCAGAGCCTGGAGGGAGGCTGTGTCGTTTAAAGCCTGGAGGGAGGCTGTGTCTATCAGAGCCTGGAGGTAGGCAATGTTTATCAGAGCCTGCAGGGAGGCTTTGTCCATCAGAGCCTGGAGGTAGGCTATGTGTATCAGAGCCTGGAGGGAGGCTGTGTCTATCAGAGCATGCATGGAGGCCACAGGCCAGGGACGGACTGGCCATCGGGAGGATCGAGAGTTTTCCTTTCCATATTTTACTTTGACAGCCGGTCGGCCAGTTACAGTACTGGACGTATTAAAACAAGTGACAGTAGGCTGAAATAGACTGGCTGTTGCATCCGAAAAATTGTGGTCTGGCCCGGCCGTCAAATCGAGAGAGAGTTTCTCTATATTTAGATGAGGAGAAACCCAATGAATGACTAATGCACGCCACCCCCGGCCGGCCGCTGGGAGGCTGGGTGATCAGAGACTGGAGGTAGGCTGTGTTTATCAGAGCCTGTAGGGATGCTGTGTTCATTTGAGCCTGTAGGGAGGGTAGGATGACCAGAGACTAGAGAGCGGCTGTGTTGACAATCAGTTGAAATCAGCTGAAATCCGCTGAATTAAGAGCATCAATTGAGACATCAGACTTCATTATTGCACTCACATCTTTCAGGATGAACGGCCTGAAATTAAACCATTAGAAACAAAAACACTGTTTTCACTTTACCACTATCTTAACCTTAACTCCAACTCTAACCCTAACCCTAACCCTAAACCCAAACCATAAACCTAAATCTAAACTTAATCTTAAATCATACAGTTGTATGCAAACGTTTAGGCACCCCTGACAATTTCCATGATTTTCTTTTACTGGTAAAAATAATTGGGTGTTTGGATCAGCAATTTCATTTTGATCTATCAAATAACTGAAGGACACATTAATATTGTGCAATATGGATCAAAAATAAATTAGGCAGGTGCATACATTTGGGCACCCCAGAAGTATTATCACATCAATATTTAGTTGAGCCTCCTTCAGCAGAAATAACAGCCTGTAGACACTTCCTATAGTCTGTAATGAGTGTCTGGATTCTGGATGAAGGTATTTTGGACCATTCCACCTTGCACAACATCTCCAGTTCAGTTCAGGTTTGATGTTTGCCGAGCATGGACAGCCCGCTTAAAATCACCTCACTGATTTTTTATGATATGCAGGTCTGGGGACTGGGTTTGCCATCCTAGAACATTGTACGATGCACAGTGATACCATCTGCAGCAAGATGATGTTGTAAGTCTTTGAAAGTGGTCTGTGGACTGTTTTTGACTGTTCTCCCCATCCTTCGCCTTTGCCTCTCTGATAATTTACTTGGCCTGCCACTTCTGGCCTTAACAAGAACTGTGCCTGTGGTCTTTCATTTCCTCACTATGTTCCTTACAGTGGACAATGACAGCTTAAATCTCTAAAAAAAAACATAATGTTGAACAATCTTTGTTTTCATGTCATTTGAGAGTTATTTTGAGGCCCCCTCTTCTGAGGAGTCAAAGAGAACAACAACTTGCAATTGGCCACCTTAAATACCTTTTCTCATGATTGGATGCAACTGTCTATGAATTGTAAGGCTTAATGAGCTCATCAAACCAATTGTGTGTTCCAATTAATCAGTGCTAAGTGGTTACAGGTATTCAAATCAACAAAATGACAAGGGTGTCCAAATATATGCAGCTGTCAAATTTTGTTCTGATGCATATTGCACACTTTCTGTTAATCCAATGAACCTCATTCCACTACTAAAATATTACTGTGTCCTTCAGTTATTTGATAGCTCAAAATGATATTGCTGATCCAAACACCCAATTATTTATAAATGAAAATCATGGAAATTGTTAGGGGTGCCTAAACATTTGCATACTGTAACTCTAACTAAACCTAACCACTAGCCCTATTTATACACCTACCCTCACTTTAAACCATAAGATAAAAAATACTTTTTGTTTGTGAGGACTGGACAATTGTCCTAGAATAGATTGCTGTTTACATATACATAAAACACACACAACAAGAGCACAGTTAACTTTAGTAGAAATAACTAAAGATTAATGGCAAGAACATACAATTTTAGTCGATTATTGATTATTTGACCTGATGCTATGTCATTTTAATATACATTTTTCTAAATACAGCTATATGTTTGTTTTGCCACCCTGATACTCAAATAGTTAGATTGAGTTGATTGTTTCTGGGTAAATTGGTTGTTCACGGGTGATTTGATATGGTAGTCTTTTTCACTGATATGGCCTAAATAGAACATATACATTCTGCTACAGCCAGAAGAAGTTTGGTCACCCCGCTGAGTCAGCCCCTCTCTAGGTCTCTTCCAAATCTATTTTTTTTTCCTGGCAACCCATACTGAAATCTGATATATACCCATATACTGTTTGGCCATACATATGAAAAATCTTAACATATATTTTAAAATATATGACCATATATTTTAAAAACAAAATTTGAATTAGAAAATCATGAAATACATGTCGCATATATAAAAACTGCCAATTTTTGTATATTTCGACATATACAGTATGTACATATATGTGATGATTATTCCAACATATATGCCGATATCTGACATATAAGTATACATACATATATGGCCATATATTGAATGTCCATATGTGATAGATTTTACAAAATATTTACCAAATATAATTGACATACATGTCATACCCCTACTTATCATCCCATATACAGTACTGTATATAACATCAATATCTCACACATAAGCATTCATTCTTGTTTAAATTTGTAGATGAATTGTAGACGGCATTACGAATTACGACGTTACGACACAACGAATTTGTAGACTGACATTAGGCAATAATAAATGTAGCAGTATTTCTGTATTACTTATTTACATAATCTCATATGTACATTGACAGATAGGATTTGATCTGGATGTGAAATGTGGAAATGTATGTCACAAAGATTAAAAAAAGGCCAATATATTTTGACATATATTAGATTTCCGTATGGGCACTGAAAGACCAGGTAATTGTGAAGGTATTTTGTGAAGACCGCTGATTTAAAAAAAAACTTTACAATTAAACATGATAGATCATCATCACAGATTAAGTGATGCTACAAACATACTGTACAGTAGTGTGGCTTGGCTACTCTGCTTTCAAGCTCATCCATCAAGCTAATTGTGTGTACCAGGATGTACAGTAGTGCTACACTACACTCCACTCCAATACCCTGGAACAGATCCTGCACTGGTTGCATGTAATCAGCTGACACTGTGTCCCTCAAGTGGCCACACGATTTAATGCTTTCAGACCCACAGAGTGGCCCCTGAGTAGAAACAGCTAATTGCTGTATGTGCTCGTTGCGGTGGGCACAGTTAAACGGCTGTGGTGTCCATTGTTTTCATAAAGTCATGTTTTGTTGCCATGGCAGAGGAGGCATGGAAACAAAAGGTTAAGTCCAGAACCATATATTTTCAATAGGATATTGGCACCAAAAAACCACTGTACAATTTCATCCTTCAATTACCCGTAATAGGCCGTTCTACCAGTGTTACCAGCTCAATTACAGCTTACAATTCAATGCCATGAGTGGAATAGAGTTTCCCTGATGGTTCTGATGAATGCTGTCAATGAAGGCCAAAATGTTAGGGTTTTAATAGTCGTTTCAGAAAACGAATATGTTTTCAATGGTGTGCCTTTTCTTTTTTAAGTATGATTTCCCATCTGTATACAAAAGCAAAAAGGAGAAATTCGTTGCCCTCCCCTGCCCACTGTCATTTGTGTGTTCTGTGTGGGTCTTGTGCATGGAAACAGCTATCATAATAGATCATAATGGTGAATTCTATCTATAGTAATAGCGTAGAAAAGCAGATATGAATAGAAAATGAATTTGAAGCAACATGGGATTCACAAAACGCCACAATCCTTAAATCATGCAGGCAACAGTGCGTCTGAATGTTTGCGTAACAGTGATGATTATATGGGCCGCTGTTGCCAAGCTTTGCTCTCAGCACTACGCACGCCTCCTTGACCTCCTCCACTGAACACAGTTTACAAACTGTGGGCGAGTCTGCGGCCACTGCCTCGCGTGGCTAACTGGGAACAGGGTTGCAGCTTTGCTGTCCAGGGACTTTGTGTTTGGAAAGCAAGTGGGTGGATTGAGAGGTTGAAGAGTCCAGCTGGGTCACAGTGGGTCAAACAGCTTCTGGGTGTCCAGTTTTAGTAGTGGTAAAGTCACAGAGTCTGGATCAACCGGTGTTTGTAATGATAGATGTGGTGGAACTGGAGTTTGTTCTCTGTCAGTCCAGGCCTGCTCTACTCAAGAGTCAATGTGGACTGAAGTGAGAACTTAGAAAAGCAGACAGCAGTTGTTTACAGGCATCAATGACTACACTATGTGGCCTTCACATCTTTAGGCAGCCAATGAGAACAACGACAGAAAAGAATGGGTGGTGGTGCCGGGTGTGTGTGTGTGTGTGGGGGGGGGGGGCTGGAGTAATGGCAACAATTCCTTTATCCAAAAAAAACTATCAATATTTTGATTGGCTCTTTGGTGTCTTGGCTCTTTGGGGTCTTGGCTCTTTGGGGTCTTGGGGCTATGGTTCCATCTCAGTCCTGTGTTGTGGTAGTGTTTGGCTCTTTAGCTATGACAGGCTCTCTATGAGAATGAACTGAGAAGCTCTCGATACAGCTGACTCAGCCATCTACAGTATCTCTGCTTCATCTTTACTCATTACTTTAGTTCTTAGAGACTACATTATTTGAGCAACTTTTGGGACAGTTAACAGAGCAGTTTCTGTTAACTTTCCCAGAAATGTGGTTCTAATTAGCTAGATGTATAAATAGATACATTTAGAAACTCAGGAACACATACATGTAATAGTGTGGAAAACAAAATAATTAATTCTGTATATGTATTGTATGTAACTGCAGTCTTGTATTAGTTTGTATTAGTATATAATCTAAGTTTCAGGGACTACAAGATTTACCTTTTACTTTGTAGTGACGTCTATTTTAATCAAATGTTGCACTTTAGATTTTCCACCTCAGAGAAGCAAACACAGAGATTAACCTCTCCTGTGAGATATCATATTTGTACTTGGTTGTACACCTTGTATTTTGATAAGTCTTGGTAAAAAAAGTGGCAGTAAATTGTGTGCCACTTCAAGTCAAACCAGCATGTTTGTTTTTCCCTATCAGGTTACTACACATGTCCTCTCTTTTCTTCTACAACCTTCATAGGCCTTGCAGGAAACAATGGCTAGGAAAGAACATCAGTACTGAAGGCAATGATGCTTACACAAGAAGCTCATATTCCTTGATGATCTTGTTGTTCACAATGAGATACATTTCAGTCAATTAGAACCATCCTTCAGATTAAATACTGTCAAAAATACAGTCAGACAGAATATGACTATAATGTCATAGCCTCATAAAACAAAGTAAACATTCTGATTACATCACATTTTTCACATTTTAGGGTTGCTTTGCCTTTTTGAAATCAAAATGATTTTGTGGGCACTCCTCCAGATGGTAGACTAAAGATCCAATTGACAGACAACACACAGCATAACTCTTGATGAATAACAATACATTCCCCACCCTGGTCCCATGGAATGTCAACAGCACGTTCAGACTGATGAGAAAATGGAGAAGGGCAGCATAGCAGTAAAGTTCTTAGTCTAGTGCCGTTGAAGTCAGCCATCATAAAAGAGAACATTTGATTCCTATTAACAGTGGTGGTGGACGGAAAAATACATTTGACAGGGTTGGTGCCAGTGATAGAGCCTGAGTGTCTCCACATTGTCCTGCGTCTCCTCTCTCTCCCCCCCCGCTCTCCACTGCAAGCAGCTACATCATACGTTGGCATGTACATGAAGAGTTTGGGGAGTTTTGGACATAAAATTATTACCACATGAGAGTAATTACAGCATTAGAAAAATTACAGCCGTTTATATAAGCCTGTTTCAATCAATAAATCAGGCCCAAATAAAAGTGTCAGCCCTTTTAACGCTAGACATTGTGGCGGTAAAAGTTATTTGTGAAAAAGCATTAAAAGCTTATTGGGTGCAGTAAAAAGCCATGGTGAAGTGTGTGGCAGCATACATTATTTCAATGTGTCTGATGTCTTCATTTTAGGGGTGTTCAGTTTGTGGTTAAAAGGTGAATATTGTACTGATCCCTACTGTATGAGATATGTGACCTTTGCATTCACAAAAAGAATGTCATTTTAAGGAAACTGGACAACTGTGAAAACACTTCGAAACTGTACAATTGCTCCGGCACTCTCAGTCTGTTCCAGCCCAGCCCCTTCAACACGCCAACCAATAAAATCCAGTAAAGGGGACTAAAGAGTAGACAAATAAGATCAGCTTACGGCTGCATCTGTCCTCCTACACACGCCCAGAAGTCTGTGTGTCAGACGTACGGCTGTCTAACCATCACTCAACTTACCGCCTGGCCCCTAACCTACCCCCTCGCTCCTCCATGTTCCCATCCCTGTGTTTCCCTACAACCATCACCTGTTCCTAGATGTCAAACACACCTCTAAGGCTTAAGCCACATCAACATGATGGTGGGCGTTATGACCACAGTCGCTGAGACCTCTGGACCCAGAGGCTAAAGGGCGGCGATGGGATCAATCTGCCGGGAGAATGCCAGCCTAGTCTGGGTCAGACTGGGACAGGACGGGCTCCTACCGGGGCGTTAGGTCAGTATGTATGCTGACCCCTACACATGATAGCACAGGTGGGTTTGGTTTAACAAAAATGACGATGACAACACACAAAACCAAATCCTGCAAAACCACTCCCTGTCTTACAATACAGTGTCAAACTAAACCCTGTCACACTAAACCCTGTCAAACTAAACTGCCAAATTACACTCCAAAGCCCTGTCAAACTACTGTAAACCATATCTTTTAAAGCCTGTCAAAGTACTGTAATATATGCCTAATCCCTGTAACACTCAACACTGCCACAATAAACCATGTCAAACAAAACATCGTTACACTAAACCCTGTCAAACTATATAATATGCAAACATGTCAAAATTGCACACCACTGCCCTGTAAAACAACTGAAAACCATGTCAACCTAAAGCCTGTCAAACTATGGTAATCCATGTCAAACTAAACCATATCAAACTAAACCCTGGCACACTAAACCTTGACGAACTAAAAATATTTGCACAAAATCCTGTCAAACAAAATCAACACCCTGTCAAGCTGCTGTTAACCCTGTCAGACCAAACCTGTAAATTACACATCAAAACCCTATCAAACTACTGTAAAGTTTTCAAATTAAACCCTGTCACGTTAAACCGTTTCAAACTAAGCCATATCAAACCAAACCTGTGAATTACACACTAAAGTCCAGTCAAACTACTTTTAACGATGTAAATCTAAACCCTTTCATACAAAATCTGGTCAAACCAAAACAGTCAAATTACTACAAACCAAAGCCCTGTCAAATTACTGGAAACCATGTCCAATTACAGGCTGTTCTCATGGTGATGCGTACAAAATCATACGAAATCTTTAAAAAACAACATGCGTGTCTAGTGCCTCCTATATCGAGGCACTAGACATGAATATAGATAGAGCAAAAGGCAAACAGAAAACAATAACTGGACATGCATAAAACAGAAAGGCTCCTTAATATTCGGGAGACCAAGACCAATGGAGAGCATGTGATAACGTCCACATGTGACTTTTCCAGAGGTAGGAAAACCTATGCCTCGTACGTTTACGAAATGTAAAAAAAAGTCAGTTTACCTTAACTTTACCCTAACCTTAACCTTAACCTCACTAACCTAGTATATTATCTCTGAACTAAACGTTCCCCAAGTATTTTATATTGTAAACGATTGGTCTATTCTTAGAAGTGTTCCGGTAGAAAGGCAATTCAATGCGTAAAAAACTCACATTTTGATTGGCCATAATATTGTAAATCTGCCTACGTAATGCTGTGAAATTTCCATTATGAACAGTAACACATGTCTTGCCATGAGAATGCTCAGCAAATCAAACCCTGTCAAAATAAACACTGCCACACTAAACCCTGTCAAACTACGCCATATCCAACCAAACCTTTCAAATTACACACCAAATCCCTGTCGAACTAATGTAAACAATGTCAAACAACCCTCTGTCATATTAAACACAGTCTCACTAAACCCTGTCAATAAACACTGTCAAACCAAACCTGTCAAATTACACAACAAAGACGTTTAAGTAAACATGCCACTTTCATTACAATCAAGGTGGGTATCGGTTGCTGAAGGCAGAGCAGGGTAATCGTGGTTACGTAAGACTATGAAGAAAAGCCAACAACACGGGTGGGTGACAAAGACATGGAGAAGACGGAGGAGGAGACGGAGATAGATGATGAAGACAATGAGAAGTTGGAAACGGAGGAGGAAGAAGATGAGTAGATGTTGGAGGAAAAGACCTGGATATGTGAGATGTAGTATAATGATAACATATTATGAAGACAGTAAGAGAGTGAGTGTGATAGAGGAAAAGAGGTAAAGGTAAAGAAAGAGAGGGTGGAGTACCATTGTCATCCCACCTGTCTGTGGTGAGAGGAAATCCGCACTGGTTGTATTGTGTAGGCTCCTTTATGTGGTCAGAAACCCCCAGGATATGGGGATGAACTGGGATATGTTTACACACTTCCTGTACAGCACAAAGCAGCACTGCGTGGATGCAGAGATCACCAGATTAGCTCAGCCGTGGGACTGTGGATTTAAGTAAGCCTCTGAAACATGAGCCCTAACAATGTTTTATATCAAACATAATGATCATATTCTTATCGAAATGCATAAGCTACATCATTTCAGGGACATTTTAGTGGTATGACCAATATCGTTTAACGTACCCGGCCATCCCATACAGAAATCAAATATATGGCCGTAACATATATTTTAAAATATATTTCCACATATTTCATTGACATACCAGTACATGTCATACCCCTATTCATCATCACATATACCGTAATATATATAACATCAATAGCTCACACATAAGCATTCATTCTTGTTTAAATTTGTAGACTATAGGCAAATTGTTAACTGACACATAGAAAGAAAATATGTAGTAGTATTTTTATATTACTTATTTAAATAATCTCATTATACATTGACAGATATTATACATTACATCACTTATACACTCTGTAAACCATAGGTAAATGCAGATATGGAGATATACATGGAGTCACATACTGTATATAAAAATTCAATTTTTGTGTATGTTGACATACTGTATACGTATCTACATATATGTGATGATTTTTTTACCATATATGCCCATATAAATTATATACATATACTAGATTTCCATATGCATTGACTGCAGCTGTGTTAATCGCCTTTGAAATACCCGCTCTGAGCACAGACTTATTCTAGAAAGAGCACTTGCCCTCCGGGCATCCAATACTAGGAGATCTAGAGGCGTCAGCTAACCCACTTCTCAAACCATGCAAGTTGACTGATGTGTGTTGTGTGGCTGTATAAAGACACTTGTTGGGTGCACAAAGGCGGCGGGTAGCTATTGTTGCTAAAGATGACAGGCAGAATCGCCTTCTATGGACAGAGAGGCATTCATATAGTATTGTGTGTCGTGTGGGAGAAACAGCTCCTCTGGATGATTTTTAAGGTCTTTGTGAAGTTATACACTGCTGTCAGAGCATATTCAGTTTCCCAAGAAGCCTTTTTTGCAACAAAGACATCTAAAGCTCCTGAAATGCTCCTATTTGGCGGTTGTTGGTGGTTTGGTTGGAGTCAAAACACCTCAAACAAAGCATTGAGGATTATAGGGTTAAAGATCTCTTTCTAAAATAAAAGTCCAGAGGCTTAGGCAACACTACAAGACTACCAGTGTGTAATTTACTGTATATTGTCAGATGTGATGTGAAGATGACAGAAGTGCAATTATAGATTTTAGCTTTAGTATTTTTTATCAAATGCATGGCTCAGGTTTTGGTGGCATACACTAGTAATTAGTCATCTGATGGATTTTAAAGAGAAGCATGTTTCTAACAATAGGTCATAACACAAACCACAGGATCTTCCATCAAACGGGACCTCCTCAGGATATCTAGAGGACCGCAGCATAACGTTGTGCCTATTCTGGGGACTTCCTAGCAACACATTTTTGATAACATGAGAAAATAGTCAAGACCATTTGTACAATGTCTCATAAAGTATAGTGATTATCATTAAAATTTGAGTTAGAATAAGGGACATCCATAGATCTCTGTTGGGGGCTGTGTCCTTCAGTTGGTGTCAGTTATCTGACCCCTAACAGAACCTCCCCAGTAGCCCTCATGTCTTTCTGGCACTAATTGATTCCAATGCTAAACACAGTTGTCTTTGCCTGGACCGGCAAAAATGTCAATCATCTAAGGCCATACTGTCCCATATAAGCTAATGAATGAACACGCACAAACACATACTCCCAAACAGACACAAAAACACACGCACACATGCCAGCCAACACACAGCCAACTGCCAACCATCCTTGGCTCTTAAAGAGAATCAATAACTCTCAGCCCGCTGACTAGCCCCCCTCCCTGTGACCGAGGAACAGGTGATCAGCCTCAAAGGGGGGTGGCGACTGTGGGGGGTGAGGGGCTATTCATCACCCCAGGATAGAGAGTTTGCTTGCATCCCACAGCCAGGGACATCTCCATTTAAGACAACTTTAACAGCAGCTAAACAAACTCAGCCCCTCAGGTCAGTAAGGGCACAACTGTGTTAAGAGCATTTCCTACATAACGGTCTTGGCTCCCGGAGGCGGCTGTAGAGAAACCAATTTCTTTGTTTGAGTTTCAGAAAGTTACATAAATATGTAGGTGTCACAAAAAACAACAGTCTTTAATTAGAAAGCCCAAAAAACAAGTTACCATTAACATTGCATTAAGGAAATTAAGGAAAGTCAGTCATGTTTCTCTTAAACATTTCCTTCCATGTGATGGCGCTGTTGCCAGCTAATTGCTGTGTGGGACAGCGTCGTGCACTGTACAACAGCTACTCTGCAAGGTGAGCTACTTCTCCGATGAAAAGGGCACTTGGGAAGCTGTTTTTTCACTGGGATCTGGTTTTATTACTGGGTCTTACTTCAGAATCTCTAAAGTGCATGCTGGCTAATATTTGCTTCTGCTGACCCATTTAAGGTTATCGTTAGTAGTCTGAGATTCAGCCAAGGAGGACATGGGATCACAGGTTTAGAGCCCTAGCAAGCCAAGAGAGTTAACCAAAACACAGCTTTGTCCACTAAGTAGCATGTGAATCTGCTGCACTATCATAAGAACTAAGCTCTTAGCATCTAATATAGGTTATTATGGAGGATATAACACATGTATTAGCGTGTGTGGGGCAGCGCTCCCTGTGACTAAGCTAACCAGGGCTTTTGGCCTTCAGTGCGTGACTGTGAAGCACACCTGTGGTCAGGTTACCCGGCTGCCTGGCTGGGAGTCTGTAGGTGTTTGGTTGATGAGAGGTTACGGCACAGCCAGTCTTGCCCTAGTAGACACACAGCGAGCCTCCCTCCCTTCTAGTACTCAGCAGTGCTGGAGGTAGCTGAGGCAAGCCCAGGCATGCCAGCTGACCCTGACGCGGAGCTAAGTATCCAGAAGAATGTGTATGTGTGTGCCGTGTCAATGTGTGTAGGTTCATGTGTGAAGGAGAGCCGGGGTTCATCTACATAATCAGTGTGTGTAGTAAATGGAGGCAAGGAAATGTGAGAGAACTACTAAACACTTTAATTAAAAAATGATGTAAAATATCTTTGGGTGCTCGTTTCAATCATAAATGTGTAAATCAACCAAAACTGGAGGCCTCAGTACTGGGACCTCTGGACTGAGTTACTGTGAGAAGTTGACTTGGAAAGATGCCAATTTAATGTCTGGCCACCATGGTGTTGCAGGTAGAGCTCACTGTGCATTGGCAAAATGAACAATCCTGTCTCAAACCGTTAGAAACAATTGTTTTAACATTCAGTTTCTCGTGGTAGAGGCAATCAATTATTTTGATTTACTGCAACAGAAAAGGAAATACATTTACTATTTTGCAGATTTTAAATACCATAGTTGCAAAATCCTCTAGAAAGCACAGATGGGCTGACATGACTCATCTCTTTCCTACTCATTGTGGAATTCATTGTTGTCGCCTTAGTGAAGCAATCGGCCCAAACGCCCCTTTCCGGCAACCCAGGGCCACACAATCCAATGCACCCTACCTCTAACGTGCAACTTAATCTCATCACTCCTAATGACCGATCCTACATAAGCTCTCATCCCTTTAATAATGTTCATATTGAAATGTGTTATGTTTTTATGTTTTTCTCATATGAGATGCACTGCTAATATATATTGCGAATACCTTTATTTACCCACTTCAATGGCTTAGACAATGATATGAAGTCATTTTTCATCAACAAAATAAATAAATTGCACTACCAAAGCACTAACCTGTTTCCTCTCTTGGTCCTTCACTTTTTCCTCTGTCTCATTATTCTCTGTAAAGCAATGTTTGAAATTTTACTTTTATGGAATGAGTGAGGGCTTACAGTGTGTCTTTAACCACCATTCTTTCATTCTCTTATTAATATATACATACAATATATTAGCTACTAGTAATATTATCTACTCTTAGCTAGTTATATATTTTAGCTACATTTTGCTAGTAAGGTTACTTTTGCAGATAACCAGAGCTCTTGCATTGACTGAGCTATGCTTGCTATAACTACTGACTGAAGCGCTAGATAGATAGACACCTGACTGAAATATCAGCAACTATTTACCGTTTTGACCACACTTATTTTCCATGTCCGTTTTGGATGAGTGTTTCTTTTTCTAGAATAGACGCCAGAGCTAGCTAAGTTGGTTCATTTTTGGCACATCGTCTACTACGTCTCTGCCAGCACTGGTGGTCTGCTAGAGGTAAAGTCTTGAGTGTGCACTTGGAAGAATGGTGTTTGCGAGGCAAATTCAGCATGCGCAGGGGAGAGACACTTGTGATTCCACACAATTGAAAAGAGGCATGCAGGTTTTAAATTTAGATCAAGAATATTAACTTTTTCACAGATGAAACATGCTGGGAATGCAATAAGTGGGTAAATAATAAATAACTTAATGAAAATGTCAGTAAACCTCACAAATAAACAGGTGCTAAGGCATTTACATGCGTTTACCCTACACCTGCTGGGAAGAATGTAGGTTTACCTATTACCATCCATATAGAACAAACACAGTTATTCCCAAATGTATGTATTATTTATATGTATTATATGTATGTGGGGTGTCAATGCTATTTCAAAAGGATGCAATTGCAACCATTTTGGTCTCAGTTTCGAGCCCTGTGTAGAGAGAAAGCAGTAGAGGAAAGAAAGGGTGATGCCTGGTAGGAAATAGGTGTCACGGTGGCCAGGTTTTGTATCCTATTTGCGAAATTTCGATGGTGCCTGGGGTGTGAGAAACATGGCTAATTCAAAATTGAATTGCCCTTCACAGACAAGGAGCAGGATACAAAAAGATAGTGAAGGCACTGAATGTTCCCTGAGACACCATTGGAAGCAGAATTTGCAAGTTCAAAGTTAAGCGAACAGTGGTTACACTACTTGGACGTGGCAGAAAAAGGAAGCAACCAGGCTACAACCAGAATTCAGTCAGCAGGTTGTGAAACTCCCTTGAGTAACTGCAAAAGACCTGCAGCAAAACTTGATGGCAACAGGTACTGAGGTTTCAGTGGGCATGGTAAGGCGCATACTAAACATAGAAGGTTTCCATGTTAGAACTCCCAAGACTTAATGTGCACCACTACTGACCCTAAAGCACAAGAAATGTCAGCTCCAATATTCTCAAAATCCTATAACAAAGCCACAGAAGTTTTGGAATTCTGTTTTGTGGAGCGATTAAACAAAATTGGAACTTGGATCAGCGATACATTTGGAGGAAGAAGAATGAAGCATACGCTGAAAACAACACTCTGCCCACATTCAAGCATAGTGGTGGCTCTGAGATGCTCTGAGGCTGCAACCTTGAGCATAGGAAACTGTGTGGAAGGTGAGATGGATTCATTGAAGAAACAGGAAATCCTTGGAGAAAATGTCTTGCCGTCTGTGAGGAAGCTGAAGCTTGGGTGTCATTGGTGCTTCCAACAGGATAATGATCCCAAGCATACTTCAAATTCCACCAAGGCTTGGTTGCAGAAGAAATCCTGGAAGATTCTACATTGGCCATCACAGTCACCTAATTTGAAACCCATAGAAAATTTTTAGTGGGATTTGAAGAAGGCGGTTGCAGCATGCAAACCCAAGAATATTACTGAACTGGAGGCCATTGCTCATGAGGAATAGGGTAAGATTCCTCAGGCACACTACTAGAGGCTGGTGTCTGGCTAATATATATTGTTTGCAGCAGACTAAGTGTAAAGATGCTTGCCATGTATGGGGTTAATTTAGAAACTGGAAAATTCATTCTCAGTTGCATTTGTAGTTGACTTTGGGGAAAATATTTGAAGCATTCGTTGTGTTGAGCTATTTCAATTGTTTTTGTTTGATTTGTTCATTGCAAACAGCTGAAAGTCTCTACATTTTTACAATAAACCTGATTTGCAATAGGGGTTGAATAATTGTGATTACAACTGTATACATACTCATTCTATTACTAAGTACATTTATATATACTCAAACTATTACTAAGTGCATTTATTTAGACTAATACTACTATGTGAGAATATACAAAAACAAAACAAAATGTCCATATATTATATAAATGTTGAGCATATAATACATAGAGATACTGTATGAGCAGTGAGTCTGTAATTTACAGCTCTGTCCACTTTTAGTACAGTGGTAGTGCAGCTCTTAGAGCATGGTTTGTCCCTCCACTGGACGGTCAGTTTTAACCCAGGGTGCCCAGGTAAAAAAAGTATATTTAAATATACTTGAAATGTATTTTATTTGTCTTAAATATACTTCTAATATATTATTTTGGTATATATATTTTGAAAGTATACTTAAAATATACTTAAATATATTGAATACATACTTATAGTTAAACATAAGTATACTAGAAGTATAATACTGGAGTATAATTTAAATATACTTTTTTTACTTGGGTGGAATTGTTCTCCATGAAATTTCTTTCTTGCATACTTCCTTGCAATGGAATCAAGTGAGACTTTCTGCTGACTTCACAATACATTGCTGTTTAACCTTCAACGGACTGATATAGGCCCAGACTAGGCAATGATGTAGGAGGTATTCATGGGCTCTATGATGGATGTTTATAATCAAATTCGTTTTTTAAATGTATTTTTATTTTTGTTTCATAATTTAACTGCTACAACTAGCATATGCATGGGTGTGTCTTTCTGATGATCGCTGTGATGTTGTCCTCCCTCATGACATTGTATAAGATGAAGGCCCCTGGGAATACTGTATATGTAAATTATTCAGCCCAAACAGCAGCTGGGCCTTAAATTCCAAGGTGTGGAGGGGGAGTCAACCACCACCTTTACAGTTTTGTCTTTGTTACTGTCCAAAATATGCATTGCTTTGTTGATGTACTGTCTGGTAGTTCTTGGAGTCGGTGATCCACTGACACATTCATCTGGAGGAGACCCACATTTTATGCATCAAACCAACCAGGCCAGTTCATTACTCCATGTTCTCCATGTTCAACATTAAAAGTGAGAAAACAGTGAGAGCACTTCTCTGGTGTTCACTATGTAAATGTCTCCTTTTTATAGAACTGAGGGGAATTCACTCTAAAAACTAAAAAAATTAGAGCACATGCCAAGTCTATGCTATTAATTCCAGGATCCATGGCAGTGTGGCGTGTTTCATGGTTTACTTTCCTTCATGTGGCTCTTGTTACTTGGATTTGAAAATATGTTACCCTCTGATGAAAAAAGCTTATCAAATCATTTATACAAATTAAGAATCATTAGCACCAATTTAATGAGGTGACAGAAAAAGCCATAACCCCTCTTCATGCTATTCCATGATACTGTGTGTGTGTTGATCTCCAGATAACAATAATCGAGAAGTCTCTGAACAGACGTCCTGGCGGCTGGCAAATAAAACCACCACTGTCTGACCGGTACTGACCGGCACCCCCAATGTTGACTATTGTTTGCGCACACTAACCGCCAGAGCTAGGCCTGCTTTCTCCTGCATGACTTCAGCGAACGGACTCGAGCAACTGTTTGGACTGACGCTAAAGGAGCTTACAATCTGGAGCAGCTGGAGAAACACACACAAACAGCATGCACACATACACACTTACAGTATCACACTTGCACATACTGTACGCACACACGTATACACAAGAAGACTGTGTGGTGAGGAGGTGTGGTTGTCAGTGTGGAATTTAAAGTCTAACATGGCCAGCTCCTTGGCCTTCTGCATATCCAGTTGTTGGCTGGCAAATGTCCAAGCTTAATGGAACAATTGCAGCCATTACATTACCTGGAGCAGTATAATCTGTCTGTAATACGTCTGTCTGTATCTCAGGTTAACAGTAGAGTCCACACCACTGCCACTGACACGGGAAATTTGAATAATAAGTATTTTTCTGACAAACTCATTAATGCCTGTTTTATGTCTCTGTGTACAGTGCAAAACTGTGAATCTTACAGAAGCAAAAATACACTCACTGGTCACTTCATTGGGTACACCTGTTCAAGGCAAGCATCAGAATGGGGAAGAAAGGTGATTTAGGTGATTTTGAATGTGGCATGGTTGTTGGTGCCAGATGGACTAATATTTCAGAAAGTGTCGATCTACTGGGTGTCTCCCACACAACCATCTCTAAGGTTCTCAGAGAAGGGTCAGGAAAAGATAAAATATCCAGTGAGTGTCAGTTCTCTGGGTTAAAATGACTTGTATTGTGTCTCCGGGCTCTTTGGATCACTGAAATCAATCTCAGACACCTTTGATAATTAATTTGCTAGGGAAACCCAATTAATGGAAAACTAGAAGAAGGATGTTCCATATTATTAAGCAAGCTACAGGTTTCAAGCAAAATGGGAAAGAAAAAGGATATCTCTGCTGTGGAAAAGCGTCAAATAGTGCAATGCCTTAGACAAGGTATGAAAACATTAGATATTTCACGATACCAAGATTTGTGGCTGATTCAGTGCACAGACGGGTTAGTGCAGATAAAGGCATAATGAGGAAGGTTACTGCCTGACAAATTCATCGGATTAAGAGAGCAGCTGCTAAAATGCCATTAAAAAGCAGCAGGTATTTGAAGCTGCTGGTGCCTCTGGATTCCTGCTACAATTCGGCCACCCCTAACCAATGCTCACAAGCAGAAACGATTGAAGTGGGCCCAGAAATACATGAAGACTAATTTTCAAACAGTCTTGTTTACTGATGAGTGTTGTGCAACCCTGGATGGTCCGGATAGATGTAGTAGTGGATGGTTGGTGGATGGCCACCATGTCCCAATAAGGGTGCAACGTCAGCAATGAGGTGGCGGAGTCATGTTTTGGGCTGGAATCATAGGAAGAGCTGGTAGGTGCCTTTGGGGGGAAAGCTGGTAAGCCTTTAGGGTCCCTGACGGTGTGAAAATAACCTTGGCAAAGTATATAGAGTTTCTGACTGACCACTTTATGGTACAAAAAATACCTCTGTGGCATTGGCTGTTATGGGCATAAAAGTAGAGAAACTCATGGTGTGGCCCCCATCCTCCCCTGACCTCAACCCTATTGAGAACCTTTGGAGCATCCTCAAGCAAACGATCTATGAGGGTGGGAGGCAGTATGCATCAAAACAGCAGCTCTGGGAGGGTATTCTGACATCCTGCAAAAAAATTAAAGCAGAAACTCTCCATAAACTCAGAAGTTCAATGGATACAAGAATTTTGAGATATCAAAGAAGGGGTTAACATGTAACTTGCTCTTTTAAGATGTGTTTGAAATAGCTTTTGATTTCGGTAAATATGAACTCTTAATGCTACAAATTCAACAAATGACCATTTTCTGTTCTTTATAACTCATAAAATGTTTTGAAACTCTGTTGTGCATAATAATTTGGAACAGTGCATTTTGAGTTTTTATTTTTGAAAAAAAATACTGTTTTCATTGGGTGGTTTGTTAGATGAAATTTGACTTATGCCCTAATGGTTGGTGACTTCAAAATATATATATATATATATACTGACTGTCATTTGCATCGAATATTTAGGAAAATCTGTTTTAAAATGTAACTTGCATAATTTGAAATACGGTGTAGACCAAAATCTCTAGGGAATGTTTCCAGCACCTTAATAAATCTATGCTATGAAGAATGGATTTCTGAAGGCAAAAGGGGGTCCAACCCGGTACTAGCAAGGTGTAGCTAAGGAAGTGGCTGGTGAGTGTATATTGGACAGATAAAATCTCTATACAACTCTATGCAACAACAGGGGGACAGAATAAAGACGAAAGTAAATATCATGTAGTTTCTAACAATCATGAGTACATGTAGCAGAATAAAAAACTATGTATTGATTAATAGACTATAAATGGACAACTTCCTATCTTTGGAATAGAAAGGTGTATTTTCCTGTTTTTGAGATAAGCTAGCCAGAAGTTCCTGCTGTCATCCAAACATTTGTGGTAAGCTATAACAATATGTTGTACCTTCCACATCCTTCAAACTGCAGAGAGACATAAAAAGTACACACATGGTTTACAGTGACTAAAAAACATAGTTCCCTTTAACCTCATCCGAGGCATTGTCCTGGAGTGCATTGTGACAAGGCTAGTGTAAACGCAGTGGTGATTTAGTGGAGTTAAGTGTTTGTGTGAACTGCGTTGGAGGAGCTGGGAAGCTCCTAATGACAGGCCAGGGAGGTAACACTAACTGTGAATCATACACTAATTAATGACCAGGTTCCCATGGAAGCGTCTGTTTGATGGTGAAACAAAGCAAAATGACAACAAGCCAAATTAGCCAGGCTTTCTTTACTGCATGATAAGAGAGTAGTAACTGTGTAACTAGGGCTCAGATGCAACAAATGAAACACTGTGAGACCAGCCGTCCATAAGGCTAGTGGTCCGGGAGGCCAGCCGTCCATAAGGCTAGTGGTCCGGGAGGCCAGCGGTCCATAAGGCTAGTGGTCCGGGAGTCCAGCCGTCCATAAGGCTAGTGGTCCAGGAGGCCAGCCGTCCATAAGGCTAGTGGTCCTGGAGGCCAGCCGTCCATAAGGCTAGTGGTCCGGGAGGCCAGCGGTCCATAAGGCTAGTGGTCCAGGAGGCCAGCGGTCCATAAGGCTAGTGGTCCAGGAGGCCAGCGGTCCATAAGGCTAGTGGTCCAGGAGGCCAGCGGTCCATAAGGCTAGTTCTCTATTAATTGATTTTGTATACAATAATAATGGCAAAAAATACCTTTTCAGTATTGGTGGAGTTTTCTAATGCTTGCCCATCATACATATTTATATATATTATTATACACATAGGCATACAACAAATGAGCAAATTACACATTCTTTATAAATTTAATTAATATTCATTATAAATCAATAATTTTCAAAAATGATAGATATTTGCAAAATTCACAATGTCTTGGATATATATTTATTTAAATGTAATGCCAATTTGGTGAATTAAGGTATCAATTTCTATATCAAAACACTTTCCTGGGTGACCCCAAACCTTTGAACGCTAGTGTATATTTGGCCATACTGCTATTATACAGCAATTACCAATGCAATTACAAGAGTAAAAAAGTGATGTGTTGTCATAACCTGATATGCGGGATCATATACAATAGCTGTCAGCTAATCAGTATTCACATTTCACAGCACCAGGTTTATAATTAATTATATGTGTATACTAATTTATTTATATATTAATTTAATTAATATCTGTTGGCTGTGCTTGTTTTTTACAGGCCAAACATTGAACTTGTCAACTTTGTCATGAAACTTATAAAACACTTGTTGATTTGATTAATTGATGTGGCTTTGTGGCTGACAGACTGACTGTCTGACTGTGGTTACCAGCATGCACATCTACCCCTGCCCCTATTATTATCAGGACGGCACCCACACACACGTAAACACACACAGACAAACACACACATAAACACACACATAAACACAAACACACAAAAAACACACAAACACGAAAACATAAACCTACACACACAATCAAATAAACACATACACAAACAATTGCACACATATACACCTATTAAATGCGAACAGAATTGTCAGTACTACGTTTTCAGACGCTTTATTAACAGCCTGACTAGATGTGACACAGAGAGGGACAGCTGGAGTAAGACAGTGACTGACAGAAACAGAGAGAGACGGTGACAAAGACACCCTCTGGATATGTCTCACACCAGCGTGGATCACCAAAAAGCCCTGGTTCGTCTGGGCAGGGCTGGGTTAAGGCTCGGTGCTGAGTGCTGTACCGGGTGGGAGCAGGCAAATTGACGAGCGTGAGAACAGGAACATGAAAGCAGGGTTAGAGAGCGGATCAGGACTACAGTTACAGCAGGAGTTACAGTGAGACAGGAGAACAGAGAGTAAGTGTTTTCTCACGGTCATTTAATTAGAGTCTGTGGTTGAGTTCAAGCTCTCATCATCAGCCTGCAAAACACAGCATCAGAACTCAGACAGAAACATACGGTACGCTGTGCTGTTGTTCATCCAACCACATGTCACCCAGCCACTGACGCTTTTGCACTGTTCATCCAACAAGGAAGGCTTTAGTCAGATGATTCACGGGAACACAAGGAGTCTGGACACAAGGAGTCACTGGAGAGTGACGTGGCAGGATAGATAATCTGATTTATCTAACCCAAATCCCAGGCAGCGCTTTGCCAATTTGCGCTGCCTTGTGCAGGAGGTCCGGGGAAAGTCAGGGAACCCATAGTCAGGCTCGAACCACTGGCCATCATGACATAGACTGTCCTGCAATGCAGCGACTTAGCCCACTTAGCCCACTAACCCTCCCCATTGTTTGTAAACTGTATCGTTACGTACCTACTATTCGCGATGGAGGTGATGGCTCAATTTATTTCAATGAAGGAAAGCGTGGGAAGCAGGGGGATGCGTGGGTGGCATTAGGGGCAAATCAAATTTCAGATTCCCCAACTTTATGCAAATTTCCCGCAGTAATTGCATCGGACTGACCGATCATGAGACTTTGTATAGGTGGGTGAATCATGTCCTCCATTCAATGATAACTTTGGTTTCATAACTAACATTCCGTTGTATGGTTGTTTAATAAAACATTTTAAAAAATAGATGGCAAAATAAAGAAACTAATCGTAGCAAATATTTACTTTCCCCTCCAGGGTCTAATGGGGTTTAAGTCCGCCTGGCACAATGTTGACCTTTTGGCATCTGGAAAGGTCTTACTTTGACCTACAGTGAAGTGCCTTATGGTTTTAGATTTAGAAAACCCATGTGACATTATATTGTATGGGTAAATGCATGTAAACTCTGAAGAATAAGGCATGAAAATGAATATTGGCAAGCCCCCAGGGCCCCTTAATCGTTGTGACAATGTTAGGGGGACATACAA